>JAODAL010056983.1:0-22961 GCA_025379985.1 Phyllomedusa bahiana
TGTCAGTAAAAAACCCAAAGGGGGAAAATGTATGATTTTTTTGGCCCCTTAGACACCATTTTTTTTAAAGCCATTTTTAAAAAGGTGAAATGGGTACTGTGGGCATAATTTAGCGCATTTTACCTAAGAGACCCATTTTTTGGGCCCCGGTAAAAACCCCTTTCCAAAATGGTTTTTCCTGTTCCAGCAGAATGCGCCTAGATTTGGGGCCCTTAAAAGGGAAACTATAAATCTTTTAGCATCACAGTTCTATGCCCCCAACCCCCTTCGCCCCCCCCCCCCCAAATCAGGCGCATTACAAAGTGCCGCGGGCGCTCTGTAATGCACCTGATATTGGCATGCATGAGTTTTAAATCTATAGTGAATGGGGCTGCGCTAGATGTCGGACTTCTGCCGCAGCCCCCTTTATACAGTCCCCCCTCAAAATTTTGGGGTTTTTTTTTAAAGGGGCCCAAAACATCTTTGGGATCCACCCTAAATTCGCCCCCACCCAAAAAGGCAAAGTTTAAAAACCGGGCAAAACTCCCGAAATTTAAAATTTGACCAGTTTTTGAACAGTATTTTACACTTGGTTTTCGTCTTCTTGCGCATTTTTTGGATACGGCCATCCCATTGAATTGAATAGTACAATAATCTGCCGTTTTCCAAGTGAAACATGGTGAAAAAATGTGCATGTTCCAAGTTTTTTGTAAAAATCATTTTTAAAATAAAACCTCCCGAAAAAACCGAGCCATGTAAACTCCGCCCCGATTTTTTTTTTTAAGGGCTATGGGGAAAGGTTTTATAATCTGTTGTCCACAGTTTTGAAAATCCGAAAACCACATCAAAAAGCATCTATAAAAAAAACCTTTTCGTGTAAAAAGTACCCTAAGGGTTTAAACCCCAGGGGTGATTTGGATGCTAAACTCACAAAAAAGGGGCCGACTCCTCCTAAAATCTGCAAACCAAATCTGACAGGGAATCCACCATACTTTTTTTAATAAATTGGGTGAGTGCATCAAGCTGGGGTTTTCCTTGCCAAATTATTTAAATTTTCACCCTGGGCTTTTTTTTATAGAGGGTAAAATCCGCCTATTAAAACACATCAAACCAAACTTTTTTTTCAAAAAATCATTTTTAAATTGGGAAAAATTTTTGAAAGAGGGAAAAAAAATGTAACATCCCTGTACAATACGAATAAATTCATATATGTTGGTTTTAAGGATACAATGGGATTTAAAAACAATTTTTCATTTTGTTTGAAAAAAGCAATTTTCAAAATTTGATTTCAGGGAAAATCTTTTTGTTTTCAAGTATTTCAATTGAATTAAAAATTTAAGGGAAAATTTATTGGGAAAAGCCATCAAACCTTCTTATTAAAGGGTTTACCAAGATAATCAAATCCATCTTAACAGGACGATTTAGGTGAATTCTAATTTCAATTCCCCGCGCGAAAATTTTCAAACCCCTGGGAAATCAGCCCTGTGGGAAACCACCCTTAAGATCTCATCTCTTTAAATGGAACACCTTTTGCCTATTAGCTCTTACAGAATTCAATACCAAAAAGGTTTACTTACTTTATTTCCCTGCACTGTGGATGTTTACTCGCTGAGCTCTATAAAAGGCAAGAACAAAATAACTGTTTGTATATTATCAATTTAGTTAGATATCATTTGTCTTTAGTTGTGACTTAAGAGACAAATAGACTACATTTGATTAGTGTTCAATGCAGAAATCCAGGTGGTTTCAATACGTTCACTTACTTTGTATTGCAACTCTAATTTAGGATGAGCTTTCTTCAAGCCAGAATAGAATGTGCTATTAAGCAAGCTTTGACATGGTTAAGTCATACACTTTGCAACTGATTCTCAAGCTCTTTGGTTCACATTTGTTTCACAGCCAGGATACAGGCAGGAAACAGAAGTGCAAATGTGTGGTTGTTTAGTTTCCTCCTGCTATTAATACAAAAGTAAAGGAAAATGATGCTGACATGCAGTTACATATAGAGACAATGATGCTCAGTCTTCCAAGAAAGTCTTCTGAGAAAAGAAAGGGAGAACGTCTGCCCTGTAGACCACATAGAGATCACAAGACTACTGATGGGAGGCGTAAAGAAAGAAGTAACTAAGACACAATTTGTTAATCTGTGTCATATAAATAAAACTTCAGACCCTTCCAGGGTTATGACTTTACGGAGCTGTTAGATTCTCGTGCACTATATGTTAAAGGTAGCTTTCCATTTAAGGCTCTGCCATTTGTGCTGAAGAGTCTTCACTAACATAAAGTCCACTGTTCAAAAAAAATAAAGGGAACACTAAAATACTATCGCAAACAGAGATGCAGAGACTGCAAAAAGTCAGCTCACCTGGTTATATAATACAAGAGGAAACGCCCGGACAGGTAGAGAAAGTTCTCTCCAAGGAAACATATTGGTATGTTTAAATGTAATCATTCCAGGTGTATCACTTGCAACTATGTATCCATTTCCAAAGAATTCCATTCGACTACCCAACATTCTGTTTTTGCTATGAAATAGTTTATCAACTGTAATACACGCTATGTCGTTTATTTAATTGTGATTTGTGTCAAAAACAATATGTTGGTTGTACTACCTGTACACTTAAATCACGTATTCGCAGACATCTGTCAGATAGTAAAAAACAGCTCAATCTAGGTATCTCTATGGCATCCAAACATTTTCGGGATGTACATCAAGGAGATACTGCGGCTTTTTTTTAGTACAGGGCATAGAACGAGTCTCGAAACCACCAAGGGGGGGGTGACCATCAGAAGAAGTTGCGGGCTCGCGAGGCATGGTGGATCTTCAAATTAGACACTAGGTTTCCTAACAGCCTAAATAAACGTCATGACTTAATGTGTTACTATTAATTATCTTTCCATATAGGTCGCAATATTGTTTTTAATATCGCTGTTCATTACTGTTTGTTTTAATTAAGTTTCAATTGTTTGCTCATCCGATCTTGTGATGGTTCACGTGATCTCGGGGCGGCACTATTTAAATCGTGTGTAATATGGTTATTGTATGCCATGAATAAGGAGCAGGCACGCTCAGAAACGCGTCGGCTTTTATGCGACTGTTGTGTATTCCATCCTACATGATGTCTGGATTCTTTTAACTTTTTCATAAATAAAGCTCTGGAACGTCTTCCATTTTAAAAAAGAGGTTTCTACGCTGGATTTTTGCACAGACTTTTCCACTAAAATACTATATCCTAGATCGCAATTAATGAAATATTCGAGTTGCAATTCTTAATTAATTAAATAGTGGAACGCGTTGAGAATAATAAAACATAAAAATTATCAATTAAAATCATAATGAATATCCCAAAGTGGAAAATTAAATTTCAGACTGATCTAACTTCAGTGGAAATGCCTCAATACAAGGAATGAGGCTCAGTAGTGTGTGTGGCCTCCACGTGCCTGTATGACCTCCATACAACACCTGGGCATGCTCCTGATGAGGTGGCGGATGTTCTCCTGAGGGATCTCCTCCCAGACCTGGATTAAAGTATCAGTCAACTCCTGGAGAGTCTGGGGTGCTACGTGGACAGGGCCGTTCCTAGGGGTGGGCAGGACGGGCGATCGCCCGGGGCGCCGAGGCTCCGCCCACCCTGCCCACCTTGAGGATCGCCCCTGACTCTGCATGGCTGTTTTATAACAGTCGCGCAAAGCCAGCAGCTGCTGGCACAAGGAGGAGGCGGGCCGGATCGTTCCCGTCCTGACTCCTCCCCTGTATGTATCGGCGCTCAATGTGCGCCGATACAGACACAGCGTCGCAGGGGGCGCATGGCTTTCACCGCGCCCCCTGCGACGCTCGATCTCCTCAGCTGGCAGCTCTGCCGCAGAGGAGATCCCTGGGAGCTGCGTGCAGCGTAAGCAGAGTGATGACGTCACGCTGCTTACACCGCTGAGCAGCTCCGGACCGGGACGCGGGGACCCAGGTGAGTACTATTTTGTTATTTTATAATTAGCTACAGGGGCATCACTGGCTACAATGGGGGCACACTGGCTACAGGGAGGGGGGCACCACTGGCTACAGGGGAGGTCATCACTGGCTACAGGGGGGTCACACTGGCTACAAGGGGGGCACACTGGCAACAAGGGAGCACACTGGTTACAATGGGGGGCATCTACTAGCTACAATGGGGGCATCTACTAGCTACAATGGGGGCACACTGGCTACAAGGGGGGCATTCTGGCTACAAGGGGGGCATCCTGGCTACAAGGGGGCATCACTGGCTACAAGGCGGGCACCTACTGGCTACAATGGGGGCATCTACTGGCTACAATGGGGGCATCTACTGGCTACAAGGGGGGAATCCTGGCTACAAGGGGGGCATCACTGGCTACAACGGGGGCACACTGGCTACAATGGAGGCATCACTGGCTACAAGGGGCATCACTGGCTACAAGGGGGCATCACTGGCTACAGGGGGGGCATAACTGGCTACAATGGGAGAACACTGGCTACAAGGGGGGGCATCTATGGCTAAAAGGGGGGCACACGGGCTACGGGGGGCACCGGGCTCAAGGGGATACGGGTACAAGGGGGCAAAATGGCTCAAGGGGCACCGGCTACAAGGGGGGATCCGGGCTAAAAGGGGGCATCATGGCTAAAAAAGGGGGGGGCTCACGGGCTACGGGGGGGATCACTGGCTAAAAGGGGGGCATACTGGCTCCCAAGGGGGGGCACCCTTTTACGGGGGGGCACACGGCTAAAAGGGGGCTTACTGGCAAAGGGGGGCATCACGGGGGCTACGGGGGGCATCACTGGCAAACGGGGGCATAAAATGGCTATGGGGATCAATGCTACAGGGGGACTACGGTTTAGGGGGGGCATCAGGTCAGGGCTACTACCTGGCTAGGGGGCTATACAGGGCCCCTTGAGTCATGAGGGGGATTTTGTATAGAGAAAAAATTTTGGTTGGGAAGTGCTGAAAAGTGAGGAGTTTTAAATATTTTTTTTTTGTAAATTTTACAGTGAACCCGGGAGTAGTCTCAGGGCGTCTGGGAGGAGGGAAAAGAAGAAAGAAAGAGCCCAAACCTTCGAACGTTTTCTGTGAGTCACTAATATAACTTTACTGTAATTCTTAAGTTGCAGAGCCTGTGTAAGCGGTATCCAACTGTAGGTAAATTTTAGGGGGGAAATTTGGTTGAAGTTTAAAAGGGTTTGGGATCAATAAGGTCATTTTATTTTCTCACTATGTGAGGGTGAATGGGGTCAGGGTGTTGCTGTTTTTGGGTCCTTTGGGGGATATGGGTAAAAGGGTGTGGTTATTTTGGGTATGGTGGGGGAAAATGTGGTCTTAGTGGTCTTTGGGATTCTTTTGGGGGTTAGCAGGTTATTTGGTAATGTATGAATTACTATATTTTTTGTGAGATTGTTAACTTTCTGTATTTTTTGGTTTTGGGTTAGGTAACACTTTTTAAGCGTGGGGCCCCCCAAAAATGCCCCCCCACCCCAAATTCAGACCTACGCAAACCATCTTTCTTGAGATGTTGCGACAGAACATCCTCCACGGTGTCCCGACTCTGCATTCTGTCCAGGGCCATGTGAACCTCTCTTTTCGTGAAGAGCACGGGGCGCCAATTTAAAACTGAAAATCTTGGGTTTTTCTCGGACATCGGTCCTCATACCACCCTCGGGGAGTCTGTTTCTGACGTTTGAGCGACACATGGATTATTGGCTCGGGAGTCTTTTTGCAGGGGTCTGGCACTGCTCCTCCTGGTCCTCCTTGCACAAAGGAGGAGGTAGCGGACCTGCTGCCAGGTTGTTGTCCTCCTATGGTCCCCTCTATGTCTCCTGGTGTACTGGCCTTTCTTCTGGTAACTGTTCCATGCTCTGGACGCTGTGCTGACAGGCACAGCTTGCATTAATGCCCCACCTGGAAATTTTGGATGATATCAGGGGTGGGGGAGCAATACTTTGTATAAAGCCAAATTTTCCAAAAACCCCCAAAAAATTGAAAAAATCGGTGGTTTATACCCCCGCCAAAAATTCTTTTTGGGGGGGGATTTGACCCATTCTCGTTGTCGTTAAAATTTTTTTTTTTTTTTCCCCCCCCCCAACCAGGGGGGAGGGGGAAAGAAATTGGGCAAAAATTTTTTTAAAACTTTAATCAAGTTTGGGGGGGGTTGGGTTTTATAACTTGGAAACAAGGTTTTTATTTTTTTTAAAAAAAGAAACCGTGTAAATAGGGAAAAAATTTTAAGGGTTTTACAAATTTTTTTGGGTTTTTTTTATTTTTTTGAGCATGTAATTGATTATCTGACAGTTTAAAAATACATAAATAATTTCTGTTATAATTTTTAAGGAGAATTTCCCTTTCTTGTTTTTTCAACTGCCTACTGAAAACAGTGGCAATGCGCTTTTTGCCACGGGGTTTTTTTGTTTTGGGAGGGGTTTATCTGCGGCTAAATAACATTAATCGTCTGCTTTATCAGGTATTGAATTTACCCTTTTCTTTTCCATATCTCTAGCTTTCACTAAGCAGGTAGGAAGTAAAGGGCTGCTGTGATTCAAATCTTTTCCTATGCTCCATATTGAAATTAATGGTGTGCGTAGCTATAAGTAAATTAAGCTAAAAAACAACATATAGGGTTTTTTTGGGTAGAATTTACACACCTAAATATATATCCTAGGAGGTTTAAGAGGATCACTGAATTGATTGTAGCGCACATTTTGATCAAACTATGTGAGCTCATCCACACAGTCTAAACAGACTATATAACAGGTTCCCACATTTTGAGTACATTGACACATTGTAGCAGATAGAAAAGTGATTTAATACAGTTATCTCACAAGGCCGGACACAAATGTAGCAATCAAACTCTTAGGGGCCATTTACACGGCACAGGATAAATACCGCACGGTTTATCTGACCGTATTTGTCCTGTTTTTGTGCCGTGCACATGGCCGCAGGGGGACAGCTTTTCTCCGCGGTTTGCTGAGAAAAGCCTTCCCCCTTCACATAGTCATGTTCATAGTTCATCTGAAAACCAGGCGGAAGAATGAACATGCTCTATGCTTTTTGGACCGCCGACAGTCTGCAAAACCGCCGGGCGGAAAATCCGTGCAGTGGGGACCACTGCATGGATTTTCCATTAAGGTCCGTGTAAAAGTTTTTCAGCCGAATTGCAGCCGGTTTTCAAAACCGAGAACCGGCTGAAAAACTGTGCCGTGGAGACAAGGCCTTAGCTGTGAGAAATATTAGTTCTGTGTAGATTTTCAGGCTCTGGATGTAATGGCGGCTTTTTACAGTCAGTGACAGCAAGCAGAAATCTAGAAAATGCTAAAGATTTCATGTTTGTATATGGATTATAGATCAGCAGCCAGTCATTAGCTTTCCCCAAACTGGTGTTGCTGATAACCTTGTTCATATCCACTATGCAAAGTGAGTCTGCTGCCTAAAAAAAAAGTATGGGAGACATGTTTGGAACTAGGTGCATCGAAGTGCATTTCCTCATCTATTTTTTAGTGTCAAATGCGCCTGAATGTATGAAAGTAGTTTTTGTGCGTTCATAAATAGTGACTAAAGTTCAACGCGCTTCACCTATGTGATTGGCGCATTACGGAACTTAGGCACATAAGTAATGCGCCAAACATGTATAAAGGCTATAGATACTCTGGAAATAAAAGTCATTAGAATAGTATGTCAGTGAATAGAATCTATGGTACTGATCTTACTTGGTGGAGCACAGGTCCCAGCCAGACCTGTGGTGTGCTGGCTCTTGCTGTATGTAGAATAGAGGGTAAAATAAACAGCCAAAATAAATTTCAAATTTAATGAAGTAAAAATTAAAAAATCTGAACAACATCATCAGTGGGTTATTTAATGAAAAAAATGTTTTAGATTCTGTTAATTTTAAATACATTTTATAGGAGATATTTTTATATTTTTGAGATATTATATATTTTTACATTAATTTTATATGATAACATTTTTTATTAAATTTAAATAATTACATTTTATACAGTTTGATAATTATAATAAATTACTTTTTATTATTGTACTGGTGTAAGTTGATAAATAAGGGACATTTTTTGCCCTAACAACAAATCCAGCTCCACTTCGACTCCTCAGGCTCAGGCAGACTACATTGAAATAGGTCTACCTGTCCGAGCAGTAATGCGCCTAGTTTTTCCGAACCACATTCATATATGTGTCTACTAATGCGAGTGTGGTGCACCACGCCCCCAGGATGCCCCCCAAAACGCCGCCTCATGTTAGGTGCATTAGAAAGTGTTGAGTCTTACGAACAATGTGCTACATTCATTAGGTGCATTACACATCGTAGACTGCTCAGTTAGGTGCATTGTACGCCAGAAAAAGGGTGAAAAATCTGAGCATACATGTCTACCTAAGTTTCTCCATTTTTATTTTAAAAAACTATTCATTCTTGCTCCTGCGGCCTGGGATGCCCTTTGTCCGAAAGTGCTTTGTCAGATGTTTCATGACATTCAATAAACAAGCAGGTGCAATACTTTGTGAATGCACCAGCTCTTAAGATGTGCACATGTTCTGCGCCTGACAGACAGATGCTTTCTTATTTATAGAAAGAACCTATCAACTAATAGACAGAGGAGGAAACATGACTCACCGCTGTAGGTTCAGAAGATGTCACTGGCAGTGAAATTATGTTGTGTCATGTTTGAAAAACCATACTTTAAAGTAACACTCTAGGGAAATAACTAGTGCAGGGCCTAAAGGAACCATGACATAGAGGTTTGGTGTTCTGCACCCTCGCCTGCACCCCCCCACACACACCTCACACATAGATTCATTGCCCCAGACACTATCTATCTATCTATCTATCTATCTATCTATCTATCTATCTATCTATCTGTCTGTCTGTCTGTCTATCTATCGTAATTATCTATCATCTATCTATCTATCATCTATCTATCATCTATCTATCTATCTCATTTATCTATCGTAATTATCTATCATCTATCTATCATAATTATTTATCTATCTATAGTAATTATCTATCTATCTATCTATCTATCTATTATATCTATCTATCTCATCTATCTATCGTAATTATTTATATCTATCTATCGTAATTATCTATCTATCTATCTATCTATCTGTCTTTTCATCTATCCATCCATCTATCTCATATCTATCTATCTCATCTATCTATCTATCGTAATTATGTATATCTATCGTAACTATCTATCTATCTGTTTTTTCATCTATCCATCCATCTATCTCATATCTATCTATCTATCAATTTATCTATCTATCGTAATTATCTATCTGTAGAATCTATCTACAGTATCTATCTATCTATCGTATCTATCTACCGTATCTATCTATATCTATCTATCTCATCTATCTATCGTAATTATCTATCTATCTATCTATCTATCTATCCAAATAAAAAGAACAAAATTGATCACACATCCAAACAAAATGAAAGAAATGGCACAGGTGCACACTGCCATGGCTTCGGCACATGTGCAAACACACAGAAGCAAACTAGCATCACTCTGCAGAGGCTAAAATATATGTGAGCACCAAATAAAAACTTTAAGTAAGGCTGTTTTTAATTAGAACAGAATCTAGCAGGAACCTGCTTGCCCTAGAAAATTTGGAGGCTTAGGTACCGAGAGAAGAAAGTTTGTTTAAAGGAGAAATAAGGTCACCTTGCCCTTGACACGATTGGAGGTATGTTCTGGGAATCCAGAGCGCGTGCCTTGGATCCCTGGTTCGGCACTACGTATTTAACTTTGTGCATCATCAGGATGCCATCAGCTCCCTGCCCCACCAATTAGTCTTATAGGCAGCAGGCTGCTTTAGCCTGTGACAGATGATTTTTATTTTATTTTATTTGTGTAATTTGAATGAGGCATTATTAAGGATGAGGGCTACCTAGACTCCTAGCTACCTGTGGCCATAAAAACATGCTTATCCACCTGGGTCTTGTCTGATATAATATCATTTGCTTGGGTGTGATTAGACATGTGTCCTGGTGTAAAGTCATGTGTTTGGTTAGGACTCTGCACTGCTTTGTCCAGGTGTTCTGTATGTGGGTTGATGGATATGCTTTTTTCTAGAAAAAGATATAGCAGTAACACAATTTCAAATAAATTCTATATTCAGTGTTCACATATACTGTATGTAAGCCTGCGCAGCATGTTGCTGTATTTTATGTACATTTGTATCTCTCATTATATAAAATACATTACCATGGCTACACAAGCATAGACAATGTTAATACATAATGGCATCATGTATGTTACTATTTTAGAAGTCAGCAGAGGATATGGGGTAAATGGGGAAATTTTCTCTTGCACAGATGAGCGGATGTCCCTCTAAGTTACACAATTCCTGCGGTCAGCATGATTTTATCTAACTTTTTAGAACACTTAAAAAAATCACAAAGAATTCCAATTTTGTTTTATATTAGTCTTACACTCCTTTCCCCAGTCCTATGTTTTAAAAGAGCCAATAATACCAAGAATGAAATCCCACATGTACACAATTTACCTGCGTTGGGGCATCAGGTCTGGTCTATGTGGAGCCTTTTACTGAGACTTTGGAGAGACTTTTGTGTCATTACACTCTTTATTGTTGTCATTTTGTTTTTCTGCTTAGATGTGACATGTGACATATATCTGTTCTAACATGTTGTCCTGATCATTGAAAGTTTGAAAATGACTGCCCATTTCTATTATGGCTCCCATATGAATCCAGCCTGATTGGTTATGTCCCTTTCCGACATTGGATGCACCCATACGTCCTAGTGGGAGGTGCGTTCACGCAAATGGATGCATGGGTACGTCCTGGAGATCGTGCGGGAGTGCAAACGAGCCCCACATGATTGCGACATGAGACCAGTGGTATATTACCGCTGGCCTCATGCCGCAGCACCAATGAACGAATTGAGCTCCAGCCATGGGTGATTAACCCCTTAGTTTCTGCGATCTATTAAGATCGCTGGAGCTAAGTCGCAGACAGAAGAAGGGAGCTTTTTCTGCCTGCTCTCGGTGAGCAACGGCACATTATTTTCTCCTATCAGTTAGCCCTGGAGTGTAATAAAAACTTCTCGGGCTGTCTGTGACGTCACCATGCCTGTGGGCATTGCCGGGCAGGGATATGGACAGTTGCCATGGAGACCAGTACACAGCAATAAGCTGTGTACTGACCTCCTATGGGGAAAAGTGAAAAAGTATTAAAAAGTAAAAAAAAAGTAAAAAAAGTGAAACAAAAAAACACGTACACCGCCCTTTTCCCTCTACAAACGCCAATCGTCCCCAAAAAGATGAACAATAAATAAAGTACACTTATTTGGTATCGCCGTATGCGTAACGACCTGTCCGATAAATATGTCACATTAATTTACCCACACGTAGTATGCCGTTAAAAAAAAGATTTGTTTTTCGTTTATCCCGCAGCACATAAAATGGAATAAAAAGTGATCAAAAACTCATGTAAACGCCAAAATGGTACTAAATAAAACGTCGGTTCATCTCGCAAAAAAAAAAACTCCATACACAGCTCTTTATACGGAAAAATAAAAAAGTTATGGCTATTAGAAGATAACAATGCATAAATATTGTTTTGCACAATTTTTTTAAAGCGCTTCAACATAGAAAAAACTATATAAGTTGGGTATCGCCGTAATCGTATTGACCCACAGAGTAAAACTAACTCGTCACGTATACTGTATGGTGAGCGCTGTTAAAAACAAAAAACACTACCAGGATTTCAGTATTTCCAAAATACGGATTTAAAAATAATCAAAAAGTCTTGTCCCCCCAAAAGTGATACCAATAAAAGCGTCATCTCATCCCACAAAAAACAAGCCCACAACTCCACAGCTCCATACACAGAAAAATAAAAGAGTTATGGCTCTCAGAATATGGGGATGCAAAAACGTGTTTTCCTTTTTGAATAAAAGTGTTTTTATTGTGTAAAAGCAGTAAAACAAAAAACATATAAAAATTGTGTATCGCTGTAATTGTATCGACCTGCTGAGTAAAGCATGTTATTTATACTGCACGGTGACCACTGTAAAATTTAAAAATGAAAAACTCTGCCAGGATTGCTGTATTTTGTTCAAAACATATCACAAAAACCTTTATATAAAAGTGATCAAAGCGTCATATAACTCCCATACAGGTAATAATAAAAACATCAACTCATACCGCAAAAAAACAAGACCATAATCAGCTCGTATACAGAAAAATGAAAAAATGATGGCTGTCAGACTATGAAAACATAAATTTTTTTGCAATTATTTTATTGACCTATTTCTATTGTGTAAAAGTAATAAAACATAAAAAACTATATAAAATTTATTTCAGTGTAACTGTACTGACATGTACCCGCATAGTAAAGTTATTCTGTTATTTATTCTGCATGGTGAACGCTGTAAAATTAAAACCCAAAAAACAATGACAGAACTGCGTTTTTTTCCCCCCATTTTCATGGCCCAATGCTAAAAAAAACTATGAAACACCTGTGAACCCAAAATGCACAATACACCCCTAGATGAGATCCATGAAGGGTGTTGAATCCAAAATGGGGTGACTTATGGAATGATTCAACTGCAATGGTTGCAGGGTGTTTGTTTTTGATATTTCTCACCTAAAATGCTATTGTCCATCTATTCGATGAAGAAGAAAATGTGACTCATTGGAGAAGTTAACCCACTACCTATTAGTGGAGGTCTAATTCCGATACTGCCATGAAAATTCATGCCTTTTCTGTTGATGTTGCTTTGTTAACAGAGGTGCAGTGACCATCTGCTTTTGAGCCCTATACACATTAGGATTCGCTGAACTGTTTTAGACACGCGTCTGGTAGCCCCAATGTCAGACTGGAGTGCCTAGGGCCCAGAGGTGGAGTTGACTCTAGAGGCCCACCGATTGAGTTTTTATGGGTCCATCGGTGTAGTTCATTTTTGTGGCCCACCCTACAGTTACTGTAAATGACTGTAGATGCCTCCTATACTCTGCTTCTTGCTTTATGCCTCTCTTTCTCTGCTTTGTTGCCTCTTCTGAGGATGTATATGGAGTTAAAAAACAACTTTAGGTCTACCATGCTCAGGAACCCACCGAGGGATACCCTTATTCCGCAGTGGGCCAGTCCGAGTCTGGGTAGCGCCTTGGTTCACTTCGATGGTAAACTGCTCCACTGTTGCGTGTCAGTCCTCACACACCTTTGTAGATGAAGTTCACTTGTCACATCAGTGGCATGTGGTGCTCCACAGTTTTTATGTCACTTATTCACAATAGTCGTATTTATCCGTTCACGATACACATTCACCACAGAAGCACGTGGACAGTGCAGTTTCATAAATACTAGCATTCTCAGCCTGGAAGTCATTAATCATCCCTTCTGCAAATCTATTACATCACCCCTTTTACACATGACATGATACATGTGTAGACAGCCTATCACACTCTTTATGTACACACCAAGCCAGCTCAAGGCATGTGACTTCCTTCATAAAGAGATCATATGAATGTGACTCGACAATGTATTTATAAAGCTCAAATATTGATATAACAACAAAAAAAGAAAACAAAAATCTAAACATCTTTTTACATTAAAGGGTTTGTGTGAGAAATCCCAAAAAATAAGAACATATAGTGCAGTAATAGTAAAGATAAGTGGTAACTATCGGTCACAATCCAGTGTGTGAACTACTTACAAATGCTATTATATCACATATTATTGCCATGTTGGAGCTTTCTCCTCACCAGGCTAGTGGATGGAGCTACAGTTGCTAGACGCTCTGTGTGAAAACTACATTTCCCACAACAGCCGCCTCCTCCAGCTGAGCTATGGATTCTATATACTATATCCACACCAAATATCTATCTATCTATCTATAAATCTCTCTCTCTCTATATATATATACATATATATATTGTAAGCTTCCACTCAACGTTTTAGATGCGCTCTGGGATCGCAGTCCAATGTAGACAGAGACACAGACAGGTTGAAGCTTGTTCCAGCATGGATCCTCCCGTAGTTTTATTGGCACAACAGGTATACAAAGAAACGTATGCCAGATGCAAACCGAATAACAAACAAACAAAACAAAACGCCTGCTCGGTTGAGTGCTGGCTAGACAGTGCAGTTCCCTCACTACACTTGTCTAGCAAACGGTCTAGGTGAGTTCCTGGGTACTCCACGTCAGTCCCACCTCTCAGGCCAAACTCCTTGACCTGTATGACAGACAGGGCTGGTCAGCTGACTAGCTGACTTATAACGGCTAGCCCCAAATCCTGGTCAGGTGGAACAAGGGGAGTAGACACCCACCCAACGCTTTGCCTACTCCCAATAGAAGCCATCCCAGGTTTTGGCTGAAGCAGCCATACTACCTAGAAAACGTATGTTAACCCCTTATTGAGGTTAACACCACACAAACTACATGGCTTCTATTTCACCAAGGCCAGGTAACCTTGGTGACATGTTACCTACTCTCTTTTCTGGGCGTAAGCCAGAAATCTCGCTGGGATGTACACCCCATTAAGGACCTTCCCAGCTGTCACCTTACATATCCCCCCCTCTGCTCAGCCCTGTGGGGAGGAGCACCTTGTGCTTCCAGGCAATGGGTACGCGACAGTGCGTCCGCATTGCCTTGCTGGGAACCTGGGCGATGCTGTACACAAAACCTATTAATCCTGTAGAGCTAGGAACCACCTCATCACTCTGGGCATTTTTTCCCTTATTTGTGCCATCCATTTTAGCTGGGCATGGTCTGTGACCACCCTAAACTGTTTGCCCATCAGGTAGTACTTGAGAGATTCAATTGCCACTTTTAAAGCTAAGCACTCTCTTTCTACGATGGCGTAGTTCTTTTCTGCTGCCGTCAGTTTTCTGCTTAAGTATACCACGAGGTGTTCTTCCCCATCAATCACCTGGGATAGTACAGCTCCCAGTCCCTTGTTAGAGGCATCTGCCTGTACCACGAATTCTGGCTTGAAGTCAGGGGCACTTAACACTGGTCCTTGGCAAAGAACCTCTTTCAAAATCTGAAACGCTTCATCTGCTTCCTTGTCCACTTTACCTTAGTGGATTTAGACCCTTTGGTGAGGTCTGTAAGGGGGCGGCCACGGAGGCGAAATTTGGCACAAACCTTCTAATAATATCCGGCCAACCCAAGAAAAGCTTTAACCTGTCTTTTTGACACCGGCTTGGGCCAATTTTTAATAGCCTCGATTTTGTCTAGTTGGGGTTTAATGACTCCCCGACCAATGTTGTACCCCAGATATCGAGCCTCCTCAAGGCCTATGGCGCATTTCTTGGGGTTTGCGGTGAGACCTGACTCCCGAATGGAGTCCAGGACAGCTTGAACTTTAGCCAGGTGGGAGTTCCAGTCTAAGCTGAAAATAACTACATCATCTAAATATGCAGCTGCATATTTTCTATGTGGCTGTAGGACAATATCCATCAACCTCTGGAATGTGGCCGGGGCACCGTGGAGGCCAAAGGGCAGCACCACATATTGAAAATGACCGTCGGGTGTAGAAAACGCGGTTTTCTCCCTGGCTGCTTTTGTAAGTGGCACCTGCCAATAGCCCTTAGTTAGGTCCAGAGTGGTGATGTATCTGGCGGGCCCTAACCTTTCTATGAGCTCATCCACTCTTGGCATCGGATATGCATCAAATTTGGACATCTCATTTAGCTTCCTAAAGTCATTACAGAACCTTAGGCTACCATCGGGTTTTGGAATGAGGACTATGGGGCTGGACCAACCACTCTGTGACTTTTCTATAACCCCCAGTGACAACATTTTTTCCACCTCCTCCGAGATGGCCTGTCTCTGGGCCTCGGGCACACGATAGGGCCTCAACCTTACTTTTTGACCCGGTTCCGTCACTATGTCATGCTTTATGACCTGCGTTCTACCTGGTAAGTCCGAAAACACGTCTCTATTTCTCCCCAATAACTCTTTCACCTCCTGTACTTGTACTGTGGACAAGGAGTCTGAGATACGGACCTCTGGCAGCTCGTGACTAGGGACTTCCTTAGGCTTACACGCAGCACCAAGGGCTTCTCTGTCCTTCCAGGGCTTGAGTAAATTAATGTGGTAGATCTGGAGCGGCTTCCTTTTCCCTGGCTGATACACTCTATAGTTCACTTCACTGACCTTTTCTCGGACCTCATAAGGACCCTGCCACTTTGCCAGAAATTTACTTTCCGCTGTTGGAACCAGCACCAACACGCGGTCACCTGGCTGAAAGGACCTTAATTTTGCAGACCGGTTATACACTCTGGCTTGCGCTTCCTGCGCTTGTTGCATATTCTCTCTCACAATTGGCATCACTGCAGCAATCCTATCTTGCATTTCGGCAATATGCTCAATGACACTGCGTGAGGCGTGTGCTCCTGTTCCCAGGTCTCTTTAGCTATATCTAATAGCCCCCTGGGATGTCTACTGTATAAGAGTTCGAATGGGGAAAACCCTGTGGAAGCCTGCGGAACCTCCCTTATAGAGAACATTAGGTATGGCAATAACCGGTCCCAGTCTTTCCCATCCTTGTCTACTACTCTTTTTAGCATCCCCTTCAATGTCCTGTTAAACCTTTCTACAAGGCCGTCAGTCTGAGGGTGATATACTGAGGTTCTTAGGTGTGAAATATTTAGGAGGCGACACAGCTCTTTTGTAATCTTAGACATAAAAGGGGTTCCCTGGTCGGTGAGGATTTCTTTGGGAATCCCTGTTCTGGTGAACATGTGGAATAGTTCCTTGCAATCACCTTAGCTGAGGTGTTTCTAAGTGGGATGGCTTCCGGATAACAGGTGGCATAGTCTTGCCCCACCAAGATGTGCTGGTGGCCTCTGGCAGACTTAGGAAGTGGCCCTACCAGGTCCATAGCGATGCGCTCAAACGGCACTTCAATGATCGGTAGCGGAACTAGTGGGTTACGGAGGTGTGGCCGTGGGGTATTAATCTGGCATTCAGGACACGAATGACAAAATTCCTCTACCGCTCTATATATACCGGGCCAGTAAAAATTCCGTTCAATGCGCTCCTTGGTCTTGTCTACCCCCAGATGGCCACCCAGCACATGTGAATGACCCAGCTCCAAGACCATGAGCACATGTGACTGTGGCACCACAAGTTGTTCTCCCACCTCCGATGGGGTCTTCTTTTCCTGTAAGGAGATTATCCCGCCACTGCAAAATGTGGATACCCCAATTTGTGTCAGGTTCTTGCTGCACCCCATTTATGACTTTGACATTCCGCCAGGCGTTTGCTAACTTGGATCCTTTAACTGCTCCGTCCCAAAGTTACACCCATGGCAACCTGCAATGTAGAAAATTCTATTTCTGGGGGATTTTCCTCGGAATCTCCTTCCAGGACCATTAAGGGGAAACTATCAGAACCCTCTGACACCCCTTTTACTGGACTTGCCGGTTCGCACCCTTTAGACCCATGTTTACACAACTTGGCCTGCTTATTCTCCCATATATTCCAAAATAAGGGAAAATCCCGGCCTAATATCACATGGTGCATTAAGTCCTTTACAAGACCGACTTCATGATTAACGGACCCACAGGGAGTCTCTACGGTGACTACGGCGGTGGGATAGTCTTTAGTGTCCCCATGTATACAGACCACCCCCAGGCAACGGGTCTGGAGTTTACCAGGATCCACTAAACTGGCACGGACTAGTGTCACCAGACTCCAGAGTCCATTAAGGCCATCACAGAACGGCCTCCTACCCGGACTGGACACACTTGACGCTCGCTCGTAGTTTCTTTTTGGGCAGCATATTCAGGCCTGGCAAAATAAGACCTGCGCCTCCCAACGTCACATTCCATGGGTTCGGTAATCATCGGGCACTTGGCGGCCACATTTCCCAGTTCCTGGCAGTGCCAGCAGACTACCTGCCCCGTGGCCTGGTAATTAGGTCCTTCTTTGGACTTGGCATCCGTTTACCGGAACGCTCAGGAAACGTGCCACCCTCCATAGCATGATGTCTCTCCCCCTTAATAATAGGAACAGTCTTACCGTAAGCCGGTTTTTTCAGGTTTCCCGGGGCCATGCAGGTCCTGGAGGAAGTCCTGAGTGGCCGTAAACCTCTCCACGATGGACACCAAGTCGTCCACACTTTTCGGGTCAGCGAATCCTCACCGGCAAGGCACGGACAAAACGATCACATACGACCCGTTCCACTACTTGGGCAGGTGTAAGCTCCTCCGGTTGTAGCCACTTGCTTGTAAGGTGGTACAGGTCGTACATCTGGGACTTCGCTGGTTTCTTGGTGTCGTACTCCCAGGTGAAGACTCGCCGCGCATGAACCACCAAGGTAACGCCAATCCAGGCCAGTATTTCCTCCTTCAACCTCGCATATACCCTGGCATCCTGGACTCGTAGGTCAAAGTAAGCCTTCTGGGGTTCATCTTCAGGAAGGGGGCCAGTATGTCAGCCCACTGATCTTGGGGTAACTGCGCCCCCTCTGCGATCCTCTGAAATGTAACCAGGTAGGCCTCAATGTCGTCCTCAGCAGTCATTTTTGTCAGCGCCCTTTGCACATGCTGACGGGGTGCCGACTGCAACCCCTGAGATGTCTCTGGTCTCTCGGTTAAGACTTGCAGAGTCTGGTTCATCATGCGCTGTTCTGAGGCTGTGTCCTGGTGCACCTGCAGCAGCAGACAATTGGTTTCCTGCTGGGCCTTTACTGCTTCCTCATGCACCTGTTTTTGTTGTGCACTGGCTTCCTGTTGTGCAGTAACCACTTGTTGGAGGTGGAGGTTTGACTGGATTAACTGTCAGCTCGTCCATTTTTGCGGTTTCGTCCTGCAGTGTAGTAGCAGGTTTAACCCAGGACATGGTTCACCACGCTCCCTCTGTCTGTCTTTTTAAAGTGCCCGTTGCATCCTCCACCATGTGTAAGCTTCCACTCACGTTTAGATGCGGCTCTGGGGATCACAGTCCAATGTAGACAGAGACACAGACAGGTTGAAGCTTGTTCCAGCACGGATTCTCCCGTGTTTTATTGGCACAACAGGTATACAAAGAACGTATGCCAGATGCAAACCGAATAACAAACAAACAAAACAAAAACGCCTGCTCGGCTGAGTGCTGGCTAGATAGTGCAGCTCCCTCACTACACTTGTCTAGCAAACGGTCTAGGTGAGTTCCTGGGTACTCCACGTCAGTCCCACCTCTCAGGCCAAACTCCTTGACCTGTATGACAGCCAGGGCTGGTCAGCTGACTAGCTGACTTATAACGGCTAGCCCCAAATCCTGGTCAGGTGGAACAAGGGGAGTAAACACCCACCCAACGCTTTGCCTACTCCCAATAGAAGCCATCCCAGATTTTGGCTGAAGCAGACATACTACCTAGAAAACGTATGTTAACCCCTTATTGAGGTTAACACCACACAAACTACATGGCTTCTATTTCACCAAGGCCAGGTAACCTTGGTGACATGTTACCTACTCTCTTTTCTGGGCGTAAGCCAGAAATCTCGCTGGGATGTACACCCCATTAAGGACCTTCCCAGCTGTCACCTTACAATATATATATATATATATATATTATATAATATATATATTATAATATATATATATCACCGGCCACTTTATTAGGTAACACCATGCTAGTAACGGGTTGGACCCCCTTTTGCCTTCAGAACTGCCTCAATTCTTCGTGGCATAGATTCAACAAGGTGCTGCAAACGATGCTCAATTGTGTACCAAGGGGCCCAAAGAGTGCCAAGAAAATTTTCCCCACACCATGACACCACCACCACCAGCCTGAACCGTTGATACAAGGCAGGATGGATCCATGCTTTCATGTTGTTGACGCCAAATTCTGACCCTACCATCCGAATGTCGCAGCAGAAATCGAGACTCATCAGACCAGGCAACGTTTTTCCAATCTTCTACTGTCCAATTTCGATGAGCTTGGGCAAATTGGAGCCTCAGTTTCCTGTTCTTAGCTGAAAGGAGTGGCAACCCGGTGTAGTCTTCTGCTGCTGTAGCCCATCTGCCTCAAAGTTCGCCGTACTGTGCGTTCAGAGATGCTCTTCTGCCTACCTTGGTTGTAACGGGTGTTTATTTGAGTCACTGTTGTCTTTCTATCAGCTCGAACCAGTCTGCCCATTCTCCTTTGACCTCTGGCATCAACAAGGCATTTCCGCCCACAGGACTGCCGCTCACTGGATGTTTTTTCTTTTTCGGACCATTCTCTGTAAACCCTAGAGATGGTTGTGTGTGAAAATCCCAGGAGATCAGCAGTTTCTGAAATACTCAGACCAGCCCTTCTGGCACCAACAACCATGCCACGTTCAAAGGCACTCAAATCACCTTTCTTCCCCCATACTGATGCTCGGTTTAAACTGCAGAGATTTCTTGATCATGTCTACATGCCTAAATGCACTGAGTTGCCGCCATGTGATTGGCTGATTAGAAATTAAGTGTTAACGAGCAGTTGGACAGGTGTACCTAATAAAGTGGCCGGTGAGTGTATATAGTGGCAGAGCGACCGCTGGTAGTCGCACGTTTCTGCCACTAGAGGGTGCGCAAACAACACACCACCAAGGGTACCTGGCCTTGATGGGATAGGAGCCAGCCATATGAGTTGTCAGCCACACTAAGTGGATGGTAACTGTGTATTGTTAGTTTGGCTTTTCGGCTGTTCCTGGGTCGGCTCTTATTGGGAGTAGACAATGTGTCGGGTGGGCGTCTACTCCCCGTGTTCCACGTCAGGTTTTGGACCGTTTCCTGGAGGCCTATTAAAGGCCTAGGCCAGCAGGTGGTCAGGGGGGTGGTCTGCTACCTGGAAGGTGCAGCAGTGGAGCTGGAGAGAGCTCTGGCCCCCAGGGTACTGGTGTGTATTGGTGGTGCTGGATACTAGGTTCAGACCCCCTGAGCAGAGAGGGATTTTTTGTAATTAGTGGCCAGACGGCAAAAGGTTTATTTTGTACGTTTATACTGTTGGTCATAACCTGCTGGATAAAGGTGGCTGATGCCAAGAAGAGAATACTGTGTGGTCCAAATGATGTTGGAGTGCCATCTGCTTACCAAAAGCGGCGATCCCAGAGCTGAATGACCCCGGGCCAAGCCAAGATGGCGGCCAAATAAGAGTGTAGCGTCACAATAGAATATAAAAATATAATATATATATATATATATATATATATATATATATATATATATATATATATATATATTATATAATATATATATATGTGTGTGTACAGTCCTCAGTCTACTTTCTACTCTGCAGAACCGTCCTTCAAACCACAGGTCTGTCAGTTCAGCTCAGTTATGTTACTAACCAGGAAGTAACTCAGAGTCTGTCCTACTTCCTGTAGGACAGGTTTCTGCTGAGGAAGGAGCTCGGCGGCCATTTTGTTCTTCTATAATGGTTATCTCTCAGACAAAACAAGCAGACTTTGGTAATTAAAGTTATCTAGGATTTTTTTTTACTTATGCCATGCAGTTTATTTATTTAGTTTCTTCTTTTCCCGGAGAACCCCTTTAATGTATAATATAATAAATATATTTTACATTTGGGGCCATCCAACAATTACACAGAACCCAGAGGACGACATGTATGAACGGGGCTGTGCCAGTGTTCTGACGTGCTTTGCAACCAAAAACCTGTTGTTACCCTTTTCTATAGATGTAGAAACAGTCATACGCTCAAACTTGGCGCAATCTGCACCAGACACAACACCTTTGAATGTGCATGTTTACAGGGGGCATGTCGCACCAGAACTGTACAATGGTGCCAAAGTTTGGCACGAAATGTACAAGTGCATCAAAGTTTGGAGCATAACTGTCACACCAATCTGTACCATTTTCAAAGTAGTATGGCTGAGGCAAATTTTGCAGTAGAACGGAACACATGTATAGAGTGCTGTGAGACACTTTCATACTTACTGGTGCCTTCTACACTGCTCTAAAGTTATTTAAAACCGGCACGTCAGCACCAGGTTTCATACATGTCGCCCTTAAATTTCAGCACAGTGTGCCTATGTCATGATCAAGGGTGGAACTACCGGGGTAGCAGACATAGCAACTGCTACATGGCCCATGCCCATATGGTAGCGGGCCCCGTAGCAGCTGTTAGAGGCAGGAGTCAGACTGCCCGGTCTTAACAGAGCGGAGCTCTGCTGGTGCTCCACTCTGCTAACCCACCTGGTAATCCTACCAGCTGTTGGCTCGCAGTGCTGACATATCATTGCGCTGCCAGCACCGGGCTCAGAGACTGACCAGGCACTTCTCACATTGGGGGATTCTGGAGAGAGGTAAGTTATCTCTGTTTTTTTGTTTTCAGCAATGGAGCCTAAACCCTGCCTGCCTACCTGCCTAGTTATATGGGCCCGATATTCTGCCTGCCTATAAGGGCCCCTTACCCTACCTGCCTACCTATATGTGCCCTATACCCTGCCTGCCTACCTATGTGGGATCCTATACCCTACCTGCCTACCTATATGGGCCCTATACCCTGCCTGCCTACCTATATGAGCCCCTATACCCTAACTGCCTACCTATATGGGCCCTATACCCGCCTGCATACCTATATGGGCTCATATACCCTGCCTGACTATAAGGGCCCCTATACCCTACCTACCTGGGCACTATACCCTGCCTGCCTACCTATATGGGCCCTATACCCTACCTATCTTTATTGGCCCTATACCCTGCCTGCCTATATGGGACCCTATAGCCTACCCAAACCCTGCTTACCTACATGGGGCCCCACCTATAGCCTATCTACCTACCTATGTGGGCCCAACTTGTAGAATACCTACCTATGTGGGCCCCACCTCTATCCTCTTTAATTACCTACCTATATCTACCTAGCTACCTGGGGCCCACCTAGAGCCTGCCAACCTACATGCCTATGTGGGGCCCACTTAAAGCCTAGTTACCTGGGGGTTACCTACAGCCTACCTTCCTACTTGGGGCTGCCTACCTAAATGGGGCCTAACTACTTCCTACCTAGCGCCAAATTCACCCCTTTTCCA
>JAODAL010056984.1:0-22961 GCA_025379985.1 Phyllomedusa bahiana
TCCCGCGGGGGAGTGATGTCACCTCATGGACTGACTGAGCGCTGAAGCAACTAATTAAAGGGATTGTCTCACTACATTGATTCATCTTACCTCAGTCATGTTTTGTGACTTCAGGGGTGTGTTTACTGGCTTCTACTATAGCAACCAGTGCTGGCTGCCTATCATGAGAGATTGAACATGTCTAGCTATAGTGAACATGTCTGTAGCTATAATGACCAGTGCTGACAGCCTATCAGGAGAGATTAAACAGGTCTGTAGCTTAGTGACCCAAGGAGCTGATGCAGCCCATACAAGAGGGGATATCTAGTAATAGGCAGGACACTGTTAATGGACACATATTGCAAAGTGACTTGTTTTTGCAAGATCTTTAACATAAAAAGCAATCCTTGTAGTGAGACAACCCCTTTAAAATAGGTTAACAAAAGATTGATATCACCTAAAATCATGATGTTAGAAAAACCAAGATCACCAGCTCACTTGCTGTCAGGAACACCAGCAGTAAATCCAGCTTTATGTTCAATAAAGTTCAAGATGTATTCCTATGTTACAACACAGGGAAGGAAACTAAACATAGGACCTCTTAGGTGTTTCAGGCACCAAGAGCCACATGTATGAAAACGGTCTTTGTCTAAAACTCACTTTGTTGCCCATAGCAATCAGAGCACCCCTTTCATTTCATATAGTGCTCTGGAAAAATGAGGGGCTCAGATTGGTCGCTCTGGGCAACAAGGAGAGTTTTAGACAAGACAGTTTTTATACATGTGGCCCGAAGTGCCCTTAATCATAGCAGGATTGGTCTTAGTGAAATGCTTTAACCTTTACCGACCTATGACGTATGAGCAAGTCATAGCACCGGTAAGCGGCTTTGAAACGGGATCGTGGCGCGATCCTGTTTCACAGCTGCCGGATGTTAGAGCAAATTGCAGCTACACCCGGGGTTCAGCGTGGGGGGGGGGCCTGGCGTCGCCTGTCTGTGCTGTTTAACCTTAGATGCCGTGGCAAAGATGGCCGCAGCATCTGAATGAATTAAAAATGGTGCCACGCACCGATCTTCAGCCTGATCAGGACAACGCGATAAACGCTGGTCCCGACATACAAAACAGGCGCAGAAGGCCTGATTGCTGCCATGTTCCCTTTTTGCCCCAATTCCGGCCATAGGCGGGAAGGGGGGAAAGCCCCATTTTTTTGTAAGTCTAAAGCATTGTCTATGCAATGCTTTAAGAATTTACATCGCCCCCTTTTAGAGGAAAGCACCATAGGAGACTTTTTTTTTTTTTTTAACTTTATAACAGAGTATTAACATTTAAAATCACCCCCCTTTTCCTCTTTTTAAAAAAAAATTAAAAAAAAGTTACAATTTTGGTATCGCCCGCATCCGAAAAAGTCCGATCAATAAAAATATAACACATTTAATGTATGCGAACACCTAAAGAAAAAAAATTCCCAAACGACAAAGGCGTTTTTTGGTCATTTTACGGCATAAAAATTAAAATAAAAGTGATCAAAAAAGTTGCATGCTTTCCCAAAAAACTGCTAACAAAAAAAAGTACACTTCACCTGAAAAAATGCCCCTCACTAACTCCAAAGGTGTAGTAAAAAAAAGGGCGCCTAAAATTTTCAAAAAAAAAAATTTTTGGTTTTTTTTTTTTTTTTTTTTTTTTTTTTTTTTTTTTACAAACCAAAACAAAGGGAAACCCCTACTTTTTTGGTATTGTCGATGTGTATCAACCTGTAGAATACAGAGAACACATCATTTTTACCGAAGAATAAACTCCCGCAAACATGGCAACAGTATGCTTTTTTTTTTCACATTTTGCCCCACTGAGAATTTGCCGTTCCCCCAATATAATCTGTTCATTAAAATTATATCTTGCCCCGCAAATAAAGCCCTCATGTGTCTAATTTTTTGGGAAAAATAAAAGAAGTTACGGCTTTCAAAAGGCGAGGAGGGAAAAAAAAAAAAAAAAAAAAAAAGTTTAGAGCCATATTAGGACTGTCCGTCATGAAGGGGTTAAAAGGTTGTATAATGATCTGTTACTGGTCATCTTATCACATGATGAATGCATTGAAAACAGATACAGCAATCAAAAAAAAATTTCATCAATTGTAAATTGGAACACCGTTTTGAACCAAAAGGAATCCTGTCCAAATGCTGTTTTCGAATTTTTTTGCGATGGTTACCTTCGACGGGGGGAGTTACCCCTTTTGTGCTCCCCCGGCAATAGGGGTGAAGATTCCTATCATGTGGTTATTACAGTGAGCAAAAAACCCGATGAAAAGCTGAAGAGTTTGTGTCGAAACCCCCCAACAAACTTTCGTGGGCAGACTCCTACCAAAAACACTAAATTGCAGATTGCAGGTAACAAGGCACAAAACCGAAATAGTAAATTTAGTTAAATAACTTTGCGTTTAACAATATTTTGACTATTGATTTAAATAGATCAAAACTCTGCAACATACGTAAAACGTCATGTGTGCCCCAATTTAAAGCAACTAGGTAGTTTTAAAAACCATTTAGATCTGAGCAATGTTTTTTGCAGCTAACAAAGACAAGCTATAATGTTGCCCCCCAAAGGGTTTTCTTGGGGGCACATTGCAGCCTGAAGGGAAAGGGGATAGTTGGGACAAAAACAGTAAATATTATAAAACATTTAGATATTTTGGGGGAATTTAAAACCAGGGACAAGAAAACTAATGGTGAAAAATCCTTCCCACTACGGAACCCTTTTTGGGCAACAGGTTTTCCCTGCTAATGTTTGGTGGGGCTGCCCTTTAAAAAACAATAAGTTCGGAGATCGATTTCACATTCGTAACGTTGCGATATTAGGAAATTGGCCTTGATAAATAGCTCAATTTTCAGACGTTTTGGCCTGGTTCACACGGCTTTTGCCGGGTAATTGGGGGGAGGTTTCGCCCCCCAATTAGCAGGTAAAGGTGCAAGGGCGTGGGGCCCCCAGCTGCCGGCCCCATAGATTTCTACGGTGTTACAATTCACATGCACTTTTCCCCGCCGGGGTGGATTCGCCGAGGGGGAGGAGAACTGAACCCATATTTCCTATAAATTGGATTACCGTAGTTACTGGGACGGATTGGAGCCGTACTGCAGCGCAAATACGGCGTGCAGTACGGCTCCAATCCACGCCCAAATAAGCCGTGTGAACGAAGGGCTTATAGTCCATATTTTAATTTCAGCAAGGACAGTGATAGCGCATATGAGGAAGATCCCCAAAGGGTTTTTCAATGTCAAGTTTTCTAAACGTGTTAATTTTAACTGCATTTGTGAATCAAAACGAGCCGATCCGCCTTATAAATGCAAAAAGAAAAAGTCATTATGGACACCTTGGTTGAACACAAAACATTATGGTCCTTAGTCCTTTTGAGAACTTGTGATTAGTGTTGAGCGATTATCATCGACAAAGTTGAAATCGGCACAATTTTTTTGGGGGATTGGGTTTTTTAGATCATCAATAATTTTGTTTAAAAACTGGCATCATCTATTAAGATCGGCCATTTTCAGGCCCTTTCCCGTCATTTTGGTGGCCAGCAAAATCAGCTTAGAGAATGAGCAGGTGAGCAACGCATGACTGGGATTGTATGGTTTTTGATTGGTGGAAAAATCACTGACCCCCTTTTTAAAAGAACACTCTTCCTGTTCAGCCCCAGCGTGCTCATCGTAAGAGCAGGATGTGCTCGGGCTCTCAAAAAAAGCCCATGAAACTGTTCTATTTGTTCAACAGACAACATGCTTTTAGCTGTGAACATTTGAACTTTGGGGATATTAAAATTTTCAGATTTTAGTTCTTAGCTGAGAATTTTTAAAGGGGGCATTACGTGAAGTCAGGGAGGGGGGGGGGGGGGGAGAGGGGGGGCCGGGGGGGGGTGTGGCGAACACAGACTGGCTGGCAGGCAGGATCTTTAAAAGGAGTGGATATTGTGCAGCCCAGACTGTTTAGACCTTGCATTGCAATTGGTTTTTATTAACAGTTTTATGGCCAGTTTTTGTTTAAATATTACTTGTATGTTGTGAAGTCTCTACTTATATGATGATACAGATCTTCTCTAGTAACTGCAGGTGTATTTGATAGGTGCAATACTCAACTTTTTTTTATCCGTATACACTTCAGATAGGTGTTTTTTCACTTTGGCGCAGGACAGCTGAAAAAAACCGTATTCCATTTTTCTCACTTTATCTTTCGAATTTTTTTGCATTGTTAATGGTTTTGGGGTCATGGTGCTGTGAGATACAGCTATAATCATGGTCCTTTGGAACAGAAATGTGGCTTTTAAGTGGCATTTCACCCTCACAATTTTTAACAGTGGCTGAGAAGTTATTTTTATAATTTTTTGGGTCATGCTGCTTTGAAATGCAGCCATACTACAGGTCCCATTATAAAAAAAAAAAAAATTTCTAACAGACATTTGTTCTAAACAATTGTCAAGAGAGGCTCAAGGGTGATGGTGCTGTCAGAAACAGGAATAGGTAGGACACCGTTAATGGATACATATTGCAAAATGACTTGTTTTTGCAAGATCTTTAACATAGCTAGCAATTCCTGTAGTGAGACAACCCATTTAATACTATTTAAAAAAAAAAAAGAAACAAAGACATGGTGGGATTCCATCCTATTTTAAAAATGTTGTTTCTAGAATTAAAACTACTAAAAAACTTGCACTGTACAAAATAGCCGATACAAATATTCCTCTGAATTGTACAAGGGGGGTTTACAGGAAGACTTGAACAGATGTAGGTTACCAGGACAGATAGTCAATGTCCAGTTCAACTAAATGGTGGTTGAAAGACTCCTTTTCCCAGCACTTTTAAAATCTGGGGGGCATGCAGGTTTGGGGCTCATGCTTTCATTCCAGGACAGGAATATTCAATGTCCAGTTTCAAGTAAAATGATGGTTCAAATCATACTGCCTTCTGGCACTTTTTAATTTGTGGGTCATGCAGGTTTAAAGGGTCATGCTGTGGTACAAGACAGGGATAGTGAATGGTCTGACTTTTTCTGGGACTTTTATAACCTAAGTGTGTTGCCTAAGATGTAGCATGTATCCATTTTACTCTTGTGGATGTTAATTCCAGCTTCCCCCAGCCTTGTTTGGGTGTAAGAATGAAGGTGTTCCTCTCCCATAGACTTTAATGGTCATTGGCGATAATCTATTATCAACTATCGGAAATAGTCTTGATAATTGCCGATATCGACTATCGACCCAATGACGATAGTCGATGTCATTATTCATCACTATACATTCTCTTTATATGAGATTTAAAGCTCCATTTAAAAAAAAAAAAGTATCCATAGTTTACCAGTTCATTATGGTTATTAGGTTACAGAATTAATTCTGCTACAAACTTAATTGCAATGTAAGGGCTTGTTTACACAACGTTTTGGATCCGTTTTACGGATCTGTTTTTAACCAGAGAAAACTGCACCCCCAAAAATTTGGACCCAAAAAAAACGATCCCCGGGTTTGTCTGTGTTCCCGGGAAAAGGTTCAAAGGAGTTGTTTCATTTAAAAAGCTTTCCCCCAACTTCAATGCTTCGGGCAGAAAAGAAATATTTCAAACCCCCTTAAACCGACATTTGCCCGTACTCATCCCGGCAATGTGGGTAGGGGTTTCCCCGCAAATTGCCGGAGAAATAAACGTAAGGGGCGATCTTGCGCGTCAAAAAGCGGAGCGGGGCAAGATCGCGGCAGGGAAAAAGGGCGGTTATTACCGTTTGGCATAAAGCCGCATCCCCCAGGGCCCGGGGAGTCCCCCCCGGGCCCGCGGGGGTTTAAACCCCCCCGATGTCGTGACTTTCGTGGTCCGGACATCGGGGGCGGGGGCGGGGAAGTGGGGGCTCCGGTTTGGCCCCCCGATTTTCGGGCGGGGAAACGGCGTCGCGCCGTTCCCGGGTCTCCTAAGACAGCCCGGAGTGGATGACAGAACCCCGGGTTTTGTCGGGTGAGTCCGATGCCCCACAATGCTTTGGGGGCCCAAGGGGGAAAGACAGTTCCCCAGGGAACCAGGATACAGTATAAACTGTATGTTAAATTCCTATTGCATGAATAAACTGAGATCGTTCATGCAAATTCCCCCCGGGGGGGAAAGTGAAAAAAAAGTATAAAAAAAATTTAAAAAAAAAAATTTGAAAAAAAAAGAAAAAACACAAACAAAAAATAAAAAAAAAAACTGTACATCCCCCCTTTTTCCCCAATTACAAACCCCAAAACCCCCTAAAAAAAGAAAAAAAATTAAATAAAGTCCCCATATTTGGTTTTGGGCCGGGGTGGGTAGCGACCCCCCCTAAAAATCTGTCATGTTAATTAACGGTACGGTAAACGCCGAAAAAAAAAACCCCAAAAAACCGCACAGAATAGCGATTTTTTTTTCACCCCCGCAGCACATAAAGTGGAGTAAAAAGTAATCAAAAACTCATATCAACTTAAAGTGATCCCCAAATTTAAAACGTCATTAAACCCGCAAAAAAAAAAGTCCTTACACAGCCTGTAAAGGGGAAAAATTTAAAAAAGTTCTGGCTTTTTAAAGATAGCGTCCCTTAAATTTGTTTTACCCCAAAAAAAAAACCCCTTTTTTTTTCAAAAAAATTGTGTTTCAAAAAAAAAAAACCAAACAAAAATTTTGGGTATCCCCCCGTAATAGCCCAAAACCCACAGAGTAAAATAACTTGTAAACGGAAAACCTTGAAACGGTAAACCCGCTTTTAAAAAAATAAAAAAAAAAAAAACTGCCCCGGGAAATTGCAGAAATTTTCTTCCCCCAAAAACCTTCCAAAAAACAGTTTTTAAAAGCGATCATAAAGGCTTGCCCCCCCAAAAAAATTTTACCAATAAAAACGTCAACTCACCCCGAAAAAAAAAAATCCCTATCAGCTCCAAAAAACAAAAAAAATAAAAAAATTTTAGGCTTTTAGCTGGGGTGATGCAAAAAGGGTTTTTTCCCTTTTCAAAAAATGGGGGTTTTTTTTGTGTAAAAGCAGAAAAAACTTTAAAAAAAAAATAAATTTTGGGGAAATCGCTGTAATCGTATCAAACCCGGAGAGCAAAACTAGCATGTCATTTATAGGGGGCACAGTGCCCGCTGTAAAAAATAAAAAACACTACCAGGATTGCTTTTTTTTTGTAAAAAATGGCTTCAAAAAAACCCTTATAAAAAGTATAAAAAGCATATATCCCCCCCGTAATGGGTATCAATAAAAACTTTCAAGTCACTCGTAAAAAACCCAACCCAAAACCCATCCAAAAGAAAAAACCTTTAAGAAAGCTATGGTGTCGGGAAATACGACAACTTAAAAAAAACCCTTTTTATAAAACTGGGCTTCATTGTGTAAAAGTAATAAAACAAAAAAACTATAAAAAAATTTATATCATTGTAATTGCCCGCCCCCCAAAAGTAAAGTTTTTCCCGTCTTTTAAACCCCTTATGGCGAATACTGAAAAAAATTGAACCCCAAAAAACAATGGGGAAACCCCTGCGTTTCCCCCCTCCTTTTCCTGGCCAATGCAAAAAAAAAAAAATCGGAAAACCTGGGGCCCCCAAAAAGCAAAATAAAACCCTTAGGTGAGCCCCCTTTGGGGGCTTGAATCCAAAAGGGGAGCAACTTCGGGAAAGGGTTTTCAAAATTTTTAAATTTATTTGGGGGCTTTGGGGGATCCCGCTGGCCCCCCAATTTATCTGTGCCCCAAAACCCCAAAAAAGCCTCCCACCCTTGTCCCCCCTCCCTTTCCCCCAAAACAGCATTTTTAAACCCCAAAATGTGGGTATTCCCCGAACTTGGAAAAAAATTGGAACAAAATTTTGGGGTTTTTTTTTTCCAAAGTTTCCCTTGTAAAAATTAAACATTTTCAGCTAAAATTTTGAAATTTTTAAAATTGGAAAAAAATATATATTTTTTTTTTTCAGACCAAAAAAAAGTAAAAAAATTTTTTGGGGGGGAAAACCCCCCTTTTTGGGGTAGATACTCATTACACCTCTGGTTTAAATTCCCGAAAGGGGGTTTTTTTTTCCAATAGGGGGTCTTTTTGGGGGTATTTTTTTACGTTTTGGGAACCCTTAGGGTGTCCGAAAACCCTGAAAGGGCCCCCAAAATTTAAAAAAATTGTAATGAAAATGGGCCCCAAGCCCCAGTGGGTTCCCCCTTTTTCGGGCTTGGGGGTTGGGGGCCAAATAATGCCCCAAAGGGCCACATATGGGATATCTCTAAAAACGGAGAATCGGGGGAATAAATAAAAATTTGCTTTTCCCCTGATTTTTTACCGTATTCTTGTCAAAAATTTGCAAAAATAGAAAATCTGAAAAAAAAGTAAATTTTTGGGGAAATTTCATTTCCCATTTTGGGTTTTAAATTTTTCTGTAAAAAAACCCCAAATTGGGTTAATAAACTTTTAATCTTTTTTTGAATAACTTTAAGCGGGTAGTTTTTAGTTGGGTCATTTTAGGGGGGGGAATTTTCTAACAAAAGGGTTTCCAATCAAAGTCAGTTGGGAACGGGAAACGGGGCCCAAAAAATATGAAAAATGGGAAAAACTTTTCTTGAAAATTACTACAAAAATTTAAAAAGCCCCCTAATGTCTTTAAAAAAAAAAAAAGACTTTTTAAAAAAATGATGCCAAACTACAGAAAGCCCAAAATTTAGATGCTAGTTAAAAACTATTTTGGTGGAATAACTATCTGTCTTACATGCAAAAATTTTTTTGAAGTTTAAAAATTGGTAAATTTTTCACCATAATTTGATTTTTTTCCAAATAAACAATCTTTTTTGGCCAAAATTTTTTTACTATCTTATAGCAAAAATGGGGTCACGAAAAAACAATCTTAAATTTCCAGGGAAAAGGTTAAAGTGTCAAAAAGTTATTCACATAAAGTGACACTGCAGTTTTTCCAAAAAATGGGGCTCGGGTCAAGGGCCAAAACTGGTTTCCGGGCCCGGGGAAAGGGGGTTAATTCAGGGGTCATGCTTCTTGTCTGCCTTTTCCCTCCTCCAATTCCCCCCTCCCCCAGCACACAAAACAGTCCTCTTTTTTACAGCAGGGTGAGGGGTTTTTTGCTTTCCAGATTTAAACCCGTGTGTGCCGCCTGCCTAGGTCTGCGCAGGCCCCTGGACCCAGCTGCAGTGCCCCAGCTCCACGGGAGACACCCGAGGGGGGCTAAATTTAATGTGGGAGTTCGGGAAAAGCTGTGTTTGCTAATAGAGGGGCGGGGGATGTAAGGGGTTCCCCAAATTCCCCCTGTTTTAGAAAAACAAATCCCCAATCCCCCGAAAACAAAAACCCTGTCAAAAAACAAACACGGGGGAAGCTGTGAAGTGAGTTTTAAATAATCCCGATGTGCCCACAAATTCAGAGAGCGGGGAGGTTTAGAAAGAAACCCACATGACCCCCTTCAATGTTTATTAGTATAGCCCAAAAGCCCCACAGAACATCATAAATTATAGTAACAAGGGTCATGCTGTCACATCTACGATCCCAGTTTCAGTCCCCCTTCTCTGCCCCTTTTAAATTTGGGTGTAGGAGCAGGAAACACGGGGGTTAACCCAAAGCTACCCCCCGGGGCACAGAAGCCAGAGCCCCCCCCCCTCCCTCCATTTTAGAAGCATATTTTGAAGGAGGGGCCTGTGCCCCTGACCATATTTAGAATTTTATGAGTCAGCCCTGAACCCCAGTGTGATAAAGATCAACAGGTCGGCTGCTAAAAGGGGATTTAAAGGAGCAATGCACAAACAAATAACAGGTTAAAAATCAAAATCAGTAGGACTTTTGGGTAATGAAACAATATTGCAAAGCGGCTTTTTTTTTTAAAAGTTCTTTTAAAAAAACCCAATCATTGTATGAGAAAAACCCCCTTTAATGTTTAAGGTATTTACCTGTGTGTTTTGGCCATGCTAAAATTTTTTCTAAAAAAGGCGTTTTTAACGGGGGCCCAAAAGTGTTTTAAATTGATACTTTAAATGGTGTTTTAAAGACGAAAAAAAAATTTTTAACTAAGAAAAGCGGGTTTTGCAGGATCTATTAAGATACTATTTGATTAAGGGTGGGGGTTGGGGAAACCCCCAGAAGATTGCCTGCTGAAATGCATACAAATTTTTAAAATTTCTTTGTTGTGCGGGGACTATAAAAAAAAGGACATTAACAGTTTTCCTTTACCTTTCCAGTATCCCCTCTTTTTATGCGCTGCATCACCCTCCTAGGTCACTAATCTACAAAATTTTTTAAATGTTTTCCTGGGGGGGCGGGTGGGGCACTGGTTAAAAGCTACAGCCCCTTTTCCCCTTCTTGAAAAGGCTGCCAGAAAGGGTTGTTTAAAAAAGCTACAGCCCGGGCTTTTTTTACTGCACCTAGTGGAAGCCGAAACCCACCCCAAAATTCAAAATTTAAAAACCAATAAAACAGGATGAGGAAAATAAATCAATGTAGTGGGACAACCTCAATTTTGATGAAGTTATTTTTCTTTTTTGGATTGCGGTATTATTTTTTCTAATGATATTGTCATATGATGTTGTATTGATTGGTTTACCTTTTTTAAAGCATTGCATTTAAGGCCTTCATGTAATGAGAAAAGGCCATTTGGGGCCCTGGAAAAATTTTTTTTGGCCCCTTCATATGTTGACATGGATTAGATTTTGAATGCATTTTGGCTGAGCAAAAACACTATTTTTTTAAATGGGGGCGCCTGCTGGGGCTTTAGGAACAAAAATTTGGGAAAATGACCAATTCTTTAAAAGGACCCAAAAAGACAAAATCAAAAGAGTTTTAACCCTAGAACGCAGACGTTACAAATATACAAATTAACGTCGGGGGGCCCTTTTAGGACCCCATCCCACAAAATTTGTAGAAAAAACTTAAAAAACTTTCACCAGTTTTTTTCAAAATTGCTCAAAAAAATATAAATTTGGGGAAAAATTTTTTAAATTTATAATATAAGGAAAACCCCAAAAAATTTTTTTTCCCAAAAATTTTCCCCAAAAGACATGAAAACACAAAATGAATAAAAATTTATAGCAAACTAGCTGAAAGTACTTTTTTTTTTCTAACTTTCTTTTTCTTTTAAATTAATGGGCCCTTCCCAAACAATTCTGACATGTTTTTTTTTTCAGAGATTGCCCCTTTGAAAACGTTTCCTTAAAAAGTGGAAAAAATTTGGGCTAATTTTTCCCTCTTATTTTTTCTTGGACACATGAAAAACAAACGCTTTCGTTTTCTTTCTCCTGGCTTTTTAAAAATCAAAAACGTACGCCAAAAACCGTTTCTTTTGCTTCTTTAGTTTGCTTTGGCAAGCATTTTCAAGTCGCTTCGCTCTATCAATTTTTGAGGCCCTTTTCAAGTTTTTGACCCAAAAGGGCCTTTAAGAATAAGCGTCTCCCCGCCCTCCTCTGGCATGAAATTCCGGGTGAGTTTTTGTATAAAAATGAATTAATTTTAGGGCTTTCTACATCAAGCATAAATTTTAAAATAGTACTACAGGCAATTTTTTTTTGTTTGCCTCTTACAAAAATATTCTCCCCCCATTTATCCCTTTTATCTACACCTTTTTTGTTTTCATTGTAAGGGAAGAGAAATTTTTTGGGTTTTAATTTTTGGTTATAGCCCGTCAACATTGCCCAAAGGGGTTTCATGGTACTGAGGAAAATTACCCGATTTCCCTTCCTTTAGCCCCTTTTAAGATACCAAATTCCCCTTTGTTATTGAATTTAAAAAATTTTTATAAAGTGTCATGACGATTGTGGAGTCCGTGCTGGAATATCTGTTTGTTTTGCTTTATGTTTCCAACAAGTGGGAATGGGTTTTGAAGCAGAAAATTTGCCCAGTTCAAAATTGGTGAAAAAATTGTCCATGGTAAGGGTTTTTAACCTGAATTAAAAAAATTGGAACAAAGGGGGGAAAAGTTTTGACTATTTTTAGACCCCCGATCCTTTTGTACTTTTAGACCACCTCTTTGCCACCCGTAGTTTTCGCCCCCTTTTTTGCTTAAAATAAATTTGGGGGGAATCACAATCCAAAAGTTTTTATTCCGTACTTGGCTGGTTGCTGGGCATCTATTGTATGAATTTGCAGTGGCCTTTTAACGGTAAAAAAGTGCTTTACAGTAACATTTGTTTCTTGAATTTTTAAAAGTTTTTGTGGCCAAATTTTTTTAAAAAACTTCCAGATTTTAAATGAAAAAGGGGGTAATTTGTCTGTTTCAAACCTCGCTGCAAAAGAGTTCGGTTTTCCAAAACGAATGATTCTTCTTTTTTCCCCCATATTTGCCCACGACATTGGGCGCTTATATTGTGGATCCGAAAGTGGGTCCAGAAATAATTTCGTTTTTGGGACTCATATGATTTTTGGGCCTCCCGCCCGAAAGGGAAAAATCCAATATATGCAAAAAAGTTCCTCTTGGGGATATTTTTTCCCGGACTTTTTTTTTGGGGAAGGATATGTCTTTCCCTTTTAGGGTTTTAAAATAATAGGGGCCTCTTTGCAATATTGGGCAGAAAAAAAAATTTACGGAATAATTTTTTAGGGGGAAAGTAAATGGGACTTCCCACAGTCCTTTAGCCCGTTTCACAATATTTTGTGTTGGGTAAAGCCCCCACTAATGTAGGATTAGTTTTCCCAAAAAAAAAAATTCGGGTTTTTTGGGTGTTCTAAATTATCACTTCTTGAGGGTCCACTAGATTCACTTCATCATATAAAATAAGGATGGGATGTTTGATTAGTGGGGGGCAGATATTCTTCAAAACCCAAAAATTGTTCACTTTCACATTTCTTTTTTAAAAATCGCTTTCAAACCTTTTGGGCAGTCAGACACTTGGAGGGACCGCCTTTGCTGATAGATGTTAAAAATGAAAAGATTTCCCCTCAACGCTTTTTCTTATCCAGGTCCTTTTAAACAAATTTGGGTCAAGGGATACTGTCCCCAGTACTCTTTTATTTCACAACTCATTTTTCGTAAATTTGATGCCTTTAGGTTTATTTCATGGGGCCTTTTTTACTCCCCCCAAAAAAACAATGACATCCTTAACCCTATTATCCCCACCCCGGCCCCTTTTCCCCCAGCATTAAAAGAGTAACAAAAAAAAGTAATTGAGGGCAAACCCCTTTGAGAACATGAATTTAAAAAAAAGCGGGGGGCCCCAAAAGGCCCCCCAAAATTTGTAAAAGATGTAGTTTTTTTACCAAACAAGTATTGTTACAAAACCCTAATGCCCATGAAAAAAAATTTTATGAATTTTGGGTATCAAAGACATATTAGGAATACCGGGGTTTTTCAAAATTTAACTAAAGTAATTTTGGGAGATAACAAAAATGTAAACATGGGGGCCTAAAAGGGGCCCCCCAATATGCGTTTTTTAGGGTTAAAAGTAAACAGCGATCCCCTTGTCTGAACTCTGATGCATGTTTTTTTTTGAAAACAATATAATCACACTGCACAATTTTTATATGCAGATTTGAGTCCCGTTTTTGGGTCCCCATACACGGGTCCAAACGGGCAAACTAAAAAAGTATTCCAAAGTCAGGGTAAAAACGTGTGAACTACTTTAAGCCCCAAAAAAATTTAAAAATTTCCTTTTTTTTAATTTCACCACCCGAAAATGTCTTGAAGGAAGCTTTGGTCTTTTTCTGCCTTTTGGACCGCAAAACAAAAAAGAAACAATTTGGGCAAAAAAATGCCCCTTTCTACAAAAAAATTGTGCAGTTTTCAAAAACATTTTAGTTCCTTGAAAGTTTCCCCAAACAAAATTTTTTTTGACATCCCAAAAGGCAAGGGGATAGGTTTCGAGTCCCAAACCCAAACCGCCTGTGATGGCACAAGCAAATCTTTGAGGGTTAAAAATTTTAAAAAAAAAATTTCCCCTTTAAGATGCCGATTGTTTTTGAAAAGTAGTTACAAGAAAAATTAAGCTTAATCTATGCTGCATTAAAGCACCAAGCCCAAGCAAAGATTGGGAGGTGAGGCAATTTGGGTCCCAAAATCTTAAACCCAAACCTTTAAAAACCTTGTTTTTAGGGGTTGCTGTCAAAAATTCAGTTAGGTTTGGTTTTTTTTTAAAAAAAGAAACTAAGGACTGCAACCATGAGACGGGGGCCTTTTCCGTCAAAAGGCTTCAACGGGGAGTTGCCTGTGAAGCCAAAAAAGTTTCAGGAAAAAAAAAAGTTAATAGCTTTAGGGTTTTGTCTTTAAAAGCCCCTAAACCTAGGCCCAAAATGAAACCCAAAAAAAACCCCTTACATTCTCTGAAAAAAAAACAAGATAGATTCCCTTTTTAAAAACCAATTTTAAGAAAAAAGCCTATGGGTGCCCGCCCAAAACAATAAGGGGTCATTTAAAGGGGATTTGGGCATGATTTTAAACCCGTTCTGCGACCGTTTTTTTTTGCACTGGGAGTATGGCTGAAATCCCTCCCCATTACGGTAATCCACAGTTTTTCGTGAAAACTTTGGATTTCCGTTTTTTTTCCCCCCTCGGCAAAAAATTTTGAGGGGATAAAAGTGGGGCTGGGACATTATTTTACCCGGCCCCTGTACGGGGCTGTGAATAATTATGTCTATTGGGGGCCCCGGGGAGCTGGGCCCGAAACCCCCCCCCGGTGCAGGGTAAAATTCGGGGCAAAATCCAACCCCGCAAAAAACGTCGGCAATAAACCTGTGAAACCCCTAAACCCTGCAGCCTCAAGAAAAAAAAATTCTTGCACTGCAGGTTTGGGCTAAAATTGCTCCCTACCTTATTCAAAGATTGTGATATGGAGCAGGATATCACACTTGACACAAGAAAACTCATGTGGGACTGAAAATAAAACTAAGGCAGGTGAACAGGATTAAGATTGAAGGCAGTGTTTTATATGACAAAATGTAATCATTACCTTCAGAGAAAAACTCTGATCAGCAAAGCACCTGCTGCTCTGAAAATGGGCACAAGAGCCTGGAAGTACTAAGGGTGATTTCACACGGTGCGTTTGATGCCTTTTTTTTGGGCAACAATTGCGGGCTTTTAATTGCTGTCCCCTTCCTGAAACAAAAAAACACACAAAAACCCATCATGTGAAAGCCCCCTTAAAAACCTTTGGGAGAAAAATTTTTTTTTTTTTCCCTTGGCAAAAACAATTAATAAAAATTTTAAACCCTTTTCCCACAATATGGAGGGGAGGAAAAGGGCCCTTGTTTGAAAAAATAGGGCATTTTGTGAGGTGGTCCCTGACCCAGTTGCGGGGGTAAACAGCTCGGGGGAAATTTAAAGGGGCATAAATTAATCTTTACCTTTAAAATTTTCATGAAATCCCAGGGGTTTATAAAAGCAGTTTATGTGGTTTCCTCCCCAAACCCCAACCCTTTAAAGCAGAGGGAAAACAGGGAATTTTTTTAAGGGAAACGGGAAAAATTTTTTCCCTTGCTAAAAAAAATTTGGGACACATGGGGATAAACCCAGGAAAAGAAAGTGGATTTACCCCCAAAATAAACAGATTTTAAAGCGCCCCAAAACTCCAGCCTTAAGGATAAAAGAAAAAAAAAACAAAAATTTAAAGGGGGGTTAATCATGGGCCCAAAATTTTAACCCCCCAACCTTCCAATTTCCCGGAGATGAAGGAGCTGCCGGAAAGAAATTCATTATGAACAAGCCTTTTTAGGATAGGGACAAAACGGGTTAAAAATTTAACCAAAACTCCCAGAATATAAATTTTATTCTGGGGGTGTAATCTTTGGGGCAAAAAATGGCATAATGCCAGAAAGGGCCTTCTTTCCCAAGACCGGGAATGCTGGGTGATGAAGAGCCCCCCCAAAAAAAACACAAAGGGCCCTGCTTTCACCCAGCACAGTTTTGGGTGAAAGTTTTTCTGTGCCCAAATTAAAACCCTTCTTTTCCCAGCGCTTTCTTTTTGTCCCAAATTGTTCCAAAAGGTTTTTAAAAGTTAAGAACAATACGGGTAGGGAAGTCTTGTGGATACAGACCAAAAGGGCCCAAAGTCACATGGTTTTATTGCAGGGACGGATTGCAGCCATATTGTGCACAGTATCCTTCCCCGTTTGCAATGGCGGGAAAATCCGGGGCCACCCTTTAGGGTTAATCCCAGTTTCAAGGGAAATGTGGGATTCTGTCTCTCCTCCCCCCCCAGCAAATACGCTTTGGGGGGGAGAAATGGACAAGCCATTAACCCCAGCGGGGTAATTTCCCCGGGTAATGCATGTCTAAAGGGGCCCGGGGAGCAAACATCCCCGCCCCCCCACTCCCAAACCATAATTTTGGGGGGAAATCCCCCCCCGCAATTTCGGTGAATAAGCCATGTGAACCTCCACATAAGGGGGCTTTTAACCCGTGCGGTTTTTTTTAAAAGGAAGGCACAGCAATTTTTGGTACATTTCTGCACACAAGTCGTTGGGAAAAAAATTGGAAAAAAAATTGCGATTTTTTTTGCAGCAATGTACAGCATTAATTTTCGTGCCCTCCTTGGGACAAAAAACGCATTTAAAAAAGTCTGTGTGAATGCACCCTAATTTGGGCCTACTCCAAATTGCCAAACAGTTTAGATAGGGGAAAGAAGGTTGGGGATAAAAGGCAGTTTTAAATTTGGGGGCAGGGTTAAAAAATGCCAAAAAAAACCTTTAGTGTGTGCACCAAAATTTTTAAACCCGCTTGGTTTAAAGTGGGATCGTTACCACCCAAGGGGAAAAAGCAAAAAAAGTTTGGTTTTAGAGCTCAGAAAAGAGTCCCTGGTTAACAATGATTGAATATCAGGATATAAAAAAAGTTTCGATCCAACGTAAATAAAACAGCAACTATGCAAATAATCTTGAATAAAAAAAATAAAAACTGCTGTGTGAAAGCACACTAAGGGAGCTTTCACACAGTGCAGTTTTAACTGTGCTCCAATTAAACTGCCTTTATTACCAGCAAGCGTCTCACTTACCTAAACTGTTTGGAAAGTGAGGAATCAGTGTGTTTGTATCCACAAGACGTCACACACAGTCATTACTTAAAACACCTTTCTGAACAATTCAGACACTGAAAGAAGCTGCTGGTAATAAAGGAAGTGTAATTAGAGCGCAGCTAATACTGCACCAAAACTGCACTGTGTGAAAGCACTTTAAGACCAGAGCCTGCAGGACCAAGTGTGATAAAGCTGAGGAATCAGGGGCAGAAGTCAAACTTAACCTTCACCAAGAGATCCTGACATTAGAGTTAAAGCAAGTACCTGGGCCAGAAGTAATCCTCACCTTCAAAGAACATGTGACATGGAGGATATCCTCAAACCATTTAAAAAAAGGGCATAGCCTAAAAAACCCTGCCATCTGCAGGACCAAATATGCTGGAATAGTGCAATTCTGGGCAGAAGTTATTCCTTACCTTCCCAAAAAGAAGAAGGTTTTGTTGGTAAAGCACTCACTGCAAGTAAGCTGGTAGAGGTGAGCACCATCAGAAAGCCAAGAGGTTAAGGACATGACATTATGGGTCAAAATTAATCATTAACAGAGGCGTGTGTGTTGGCCTGGCTGAGTTCTATGTACTTTCTAGCTTAGCAGGGGACTTCTTTCGTGGAGTGCAGTGCAAAATATGGGATGTGAATTATGCTGCATGAGTGCCTTGAGTGTTGCGCCACATTAGTTTGGCTCTTTGGTTCTTGAGTGTTGCTCCAGCCCCAAGAGCCAAACTAACGTGGAGCAACACAAGAACCAAACATATGATAACACCACCAGCCCTCAGGAGCAACACTCAAGACCAGGGCCACCATCAGAAATTTCAGGGCCCCATACAGGTGAAGCATCCGAGACCCCCCGCAGTAAACCCCACCCTCCATCACTGGGGCAGGGGGGTCTTTTGAGGGGCCCTAGGGGCTTCAGTAGGGAGCACTGGGGTGAAGGAGCTTCAGACAGGCCACACAGTATAACAGAGTGTGAGGGGGGCACACACTCTGATTCACAGGAGCTCTGAATACATTTCCATACCTAATAACCACCAAGGAACATAGGGCCAATAAAGCAAAAAAGGGAAGTAGTATATAACCTACAATGTCAAACACAAAAACACTAGCCCAAATAAAAATGACATTTTATTAAACAAATAACAGTACACAAAAGCAAATAAAAATACAGTGCTGGATAACTGAAGAATAACTGCTGGCAAGTAAGCCCCACTAGACGTCACTATACAATCTTAGAATGTTAGTAGAAACACTACATAAACATATAAAGCACATACAATTACCCCCACAGTGTGTAAGTAAAGCAAGTAAGCATGAATTCCAACTAACAAATAAAGGAACAAAAATTATATAGTTTTACATAATGGGTGAATACAGACCAGCTGCACACAGATACACCCAACACACATTTCACTGAGGCTTCCTCAGGGATTAACAGGGGAAAGGAAATGAGGTACCATATAAAGAAAAAGGGAACCAATGGGAGTGGATAAGAACAACAACAGACCAATGGTGTAATTTAAGGGCAAATTGCCAGTAAATAATATGGAAGAAACAATACAGGAAGAGACCAGCAGACCAATGATGTAAATTAAGGGCAAATTGCCAGTAAATAATATGAAGGAAATATCAACATGCAGTACAGGATGAGAAACAAAGTGAGTATGTAAGCAAAAATTAGAATATATAAATAAATACCAAGAAATAATCGCCATGTCAAATGTAAAATATATAAAAAGAAATATAAAATGGGGCGGATGAAGGCAGTGTTCAGGGAGGGACAGACGTGCGACGCCTACATGGCTGCCTCTCCCATTACAATGACAACATCCGCTCCCAGAAAGCACGGCGGTATTCGGCATCAGCATCCAGCACATGCACACTTTCAAAGAAAATACAGAAGTAAAATAGTATTTATAATTTATAACAATGTATAAAAAGTGAATATTATACATAGAAGTAATATAATTAGAAGTGATACATTAAATGTAATGAAAAAAAATCCAAAATATTCCGCAATAATGACTCCAAAGCTGTGTCGACGATATCTTGATAAAAACTGGTCCGACAGTCAAAGGATCCGCTCAACCACCAAAACTAGGATGACAATTGAATTATCCTCAAAAAGAAAAGAAAAGAAATTAGAAATCTAATAATGGCACCTAGAGATGGGCGCATTTCTCAAAAATTCGATTCGGTGACTCCACCGAATTTTCTGACAAAATTTGTTTCGGTCCGAATTACTTCGGGATGAATTGCGTTAAAAAACAGCTATTTCCAGGCTGCACAGAGCCTGCAGGGTGCTGTAGAACATTGTGCCATGCTTAAATATGCAGAGGGAGCTTGGTTTGGTCTTCATACAATGTTGTGTTTTAGTATGACACGCACATGACTGCCGCCGCTCTTAGAATCGCTTCACTATAAAATTCCCTGGGCACTTAAGAGGGCAAAACTGACCAAAAAACTGAAGCGGGAATGTAGCCTGATAAAGTCATGGCAGCGAAAGCTAGAAAAAAACAAGCTGAGGGCTCAAGTGGCAACATCAGTGACAGAGTGTGGAGGTGACGGCAGCAGCCACAGCAGCATGAGACATTCTGGAGGTGGCAAAAACAGGAGTAGGCCACAGAGTGGCACAATGACACAGTGTGTAGGTTACGGCAGCAGCCACAGCAGTAGCATGAGGTCAGACAGTGGCACAATGACATTCTGGAGGTGGCAAAAACAGGAGTAGGCCACAGAGTGGCACAATGACAGAGTGTGAAGGTCACCGGAGCAGCCACAGCAGCAGCATGAGGTCAGACAGTGGCACAATGACATTCTGGAGGTGGCAAAAACAGGAGTAGGCCACAGAGTGGCACAATGACAGAGTGTGGAGGTCACGGCAGCATCCACAGCAGCAGCATGAGGTCAGACAGTGGCACAATGACATTCTGGAGGTGGCAAAAACAGGAGTAGGCCACAGAGTGGCACAATGACAGAGTGTGGAGGTCACGGCAGCTGCCACAGCAGCAGCATGAGGTCAGACAGTGGCACAATGACATTCTGGAGGTGGCAAAAACAGGAGTAGGCCAAGGAGTGGCACAATGACACAGTGTGTAGGTCACGGCAGCAGCCACAGCAGCAGCATGATGTCAGAGAGTGGCACAATGACAGAGTGTGTAGGTCACGGCTGCACCATCAGCAGCAGCATGAGGTCAGATAGTGGCACAATGACAGAGTGTGGAGGTGTCGGCAGGAGCAACAGCATGAGGTCAGAGAGTGGCACAATGACAGAGTGTGGAGGTCATGGCAGTAGCAACAGCAGCAGCATGAGGTCATAGAGTGGCACAATGACAGGGTGTTGAGGTGACAGCAGCAGCAACAACAGCAGCAGCAGCAGCATGAGATCAGAGAGTGGCACAATGACACAGTGTGGAGGTCACAGCAACAGCAGCAGCATGAGGTCATAGAGTGGCACAATGACAGAGTGTGGTGGTGGGTGGCAATACCAGTCCCTGGTAAAGATAGGCAGATGGAGAAACTGGCAGATGGAGAAACTGGCAGCAGATGTATGGCATCAGGCGGGTGGTGGCATCCGAATAGTGGCTGAGGCAGGTAGTTTGAACCCAGACTCATTTCTCACAGTTTGGGTGAGGCGTCATGGCTGATGTAGTCTGACGTCTAAGGCATTAGTGTATGGAAATCCTGGCCGATCCACGCCTGATTCATCTTGACAAAGATCAGTCATTCCACATTTCCCGTGGACAAGCGGGTTCTCCTTGGGGTAACGATGGCCCCCGCCGCACTGAACACCCACTCTGATGCCACACTACTGGCCGGGCAGGACAGCTTCTCCACTGCAAACTCGACAAGTTGCGGCCACACATCCAGTTTGGCTGCCCAGTAGTCCAGCGGATCTTCTAACTGAGGTGGCAGAGTGCTGTCCAAGTAGGCCACCACCTGTTGGTTCAGGGACTGCTCCAGGTCCTGCTGCTGCTGCTGCTGGCGACTGCCCTCCTCACTAGGCGGGTGAAGGAAGCTGCTCATCAGTGACTCCAGACTTAGGTTGCTGCTGATGGAGCTGGTACTGCTCCTACCCCCCCACATTCCTCCAGCAGCCGCGGCAGTAGTACATGAGCACTGAAGAACCCCCCGGTAAGACCTGTCAGAGGAGGGACGATGCCGCACATAGGCAGCGGCCAACTGACTATGGAGGATTTCCCTATAGTATTTGAGTTTGTCCTCCCTCTCAGCAGCTGGGAAAAAGGCTCCCATTTTGGACCGGTAGCGAGGGTCCAATAGGGTGGAGAGCCAGAAGTCATCCCTCTACCGGATGGTGACTATTCGGCTGTCACTAGCCAGGCAAATCAGCATGCTGCGGGCCATCTGCACAAGTGACTCCGAGGGGCTCCCTGCCTCCATCTCCACTGTATACTGCCACGGTGCTTGCGGTCATCTGCCTCGTCTTCCCCATCTCCATCTACCTCCTGCTCCTCCTCTCTCCTCCACTCATTTCACCAGACAATGCTTCTGCTCCAATGTCCTCCTCCATTTCAGTCCCCACCGGACTCATGTGGCCGCAAGATGTAGTCGTAAAGTCTCCAGTCCCCTGCCCAGACAGATTTTTCAGCATCTGTTCCAGGACATGAAGCAGTGGAATGACGTTATTCATCCCGTAGTCCTGGCGACTGACAAATAACGTCGCCTCCTCGAATGGCCTCAGCAAACGGCAGGTGTCACGCATGAGCTGCCACTGGCTGACATCAAAGTTACACAGGGGAGTACTCCTGTCCGCCTGGATCATCAAAAAATCGTTAATGGCCTTTCTCTGTTCATACAGTCGGTCCAACATGTGCAGGCTGGAATTCCAACGGGTGGAAATATCGCATATCAGAGTGTGTTGGGGGAGGCCGTTCTGCCGCTACAAAACGAGGAGGGTATTCCTGGCTTTGTAGGAATGGATGAAGTGCATGCTCAGTTTCCTGGCCATTTTCAGAATCTTCTGAAGATCGGTGGAAGACTTCAGGAACCTTTTCACAACCAGATTGAACACGTGCGCCATGCAGGGCGCATGGACCATTCCTCCTCGGTGCAGTGCGGACACCATGTTCTTCCCATTGTCCGTCACCATGGTTCCGATTTGCAGTTGGTGCGGAGAAAGCCACACATCGATTTCTTGCTGCATGACGCGGAGCAGTTCCTCCCCTGTGTGACTTAATTCGCCGAGGCAAGCCAGGTGTAGAACTGCGTGACACCGCTGTGCCCTACACATGTGGTATGATGGAGCAGTACTTGTGGAGGCTGAGATGATGGTGGTGGTGGAGGAGAAGGAGGCGGACATTGGCGCAGGAGCCGCAGTTTGACAACGTGGAGGAGAAAGCAGCGTCTCCTGTCCAAGTTGTTGGTATGCCTGGGCAGGAAGCACATTCACCCAGTGGGCCGTAAAGGACATGTACTGGCCCTGACCGTAGTTACAGCTCCAGACATCCGCGCTGCCATGCACCTTGGAACAAACCGATAAGCTCAAGGACTGGCCCACCTTCTGTTCTACATATTTATGAAGTGCTGGTACTGCCTTTTTGGAAAAAAAATTACGGCTTGGAACTCTCCACCTCGGCTCGGCACAAGCCATTAGTTCTCTGAATGGTGCAGAGTCCACCATTTGGAAAGGGAGGGACTGCAGTACCAACAACTTGGACAGGAGCACAGTCAGCTTCTGCACCTTAGGATGGTTGGACGCATACTGTTGTCTCTTTGCAATCGCCTCGCTGAACGACTGCTGGCGCCCTGAGTAGCGAGGAGCAGGAGCATCTGGACCTGGGAGATGATGTCAAAGAGAAACAGCTCCCTTCTGCAGAGGTGGTGGAGCCTTGACTGGCTGCAATGGCTGCTGTTGCTGCGGCGGCAGGATGGACCACCACATCTGAGCCACGTTTCTCCCCGGCCACCGGATGGTGACATGCATGTGTTGACGCAGGGCCATGGTGCCAACGTTAGCTCCCTTGCCAACACTCACTTTCTGCCACAGATTTCAATACCCATATTCCTCCTCCGGGGTTTAGCAAAGAAACTGCCCCA
>JAODAL010056985.1:0-22959 GCA_025379985.1 Phyllomedusa bahiana
ATAACCCAATATATCCCAAGCTCATCTCCTCTTCCCTATCATATAACCCTATATACAACAGAGCTCAGCTTTCTTCCCCTCTATCATATAACCCTATATATACACAGAGCACAGCTACTTTCCTCTATCATATAACCCTATAAATCACAGAGCTCAGCTCATTCTCCACTCTCATATAACCCTATATATCACAGAGCTCAGCTTCTCTGTCATATAACACCTAAATACTAACTGATCACAGCCCCTCCAACATATAACCCTATATATCACCAGACCTCCACTTCTCTCCGCTATCATATAACATCCTAAATATATCACAGAGCTCAGCTTTTTCTTCCTATATCAAATACCCTATAAAACACGAGCTCAGTCTTACTTTCCTCTATCATATAACCCCTATATATCACACAGAGCTTTCAGCTTCTTCCTCTATCATATAACACTATATATCGACAGAGCTCAGCTCCTCATCATATAACCCTATATAGTCACAGAGCTCAGCTCCTCTATCATATAACCCAATAAAATCACAGACCTCAGCTTCTCTCCGCTATCATGTAACCCTATAAGATATAACAGACCTCAGCTTTTCTCTCTATCATAGAACCCTATATATCACAGAGCTCAGCTTTTCTCTCTATCATATAACCCTATATATCACAGAGCTCAGCTTTTCTCCTCTATCATATAACCCTATAACACAGAGCTCAGCTTGTCCTTCTCGATCATATAATCCTATATATACACAGAGCTCAGCTTCCCTCTTCCTCTATCATTATACCTCTATATATCACAGAGCTCAGCTCCTCTATCATATAACCCTATATTATCACAGACTCAGCTCCTCCACTCATATAACCCTAATATCCCAGAGCTCAGCTCCTCTCCTCTTGTCGGTCGTCGATTTAGTAGGAATATATCTTCTGCTTCTCCTCGTTGTATAAGACGTCCACCATGTGGATCACGTTTCCGATGCCTCAGGCGTCGCAGCAGCTGAGGATTTCTCTAATGAAAAGGTGAAGAAAAGTAAAAATAAACTGGAATAAACACAAAAAGCAAAGAGAGAAAGATCAGTCTTGACACGAGGGAGGGAAGAGCGAGACGACAACCGTGACATGTATGGTGAGCACTGTGTAGGCTGGCAGAATTGGGTGCAATGGGGCGGTATCATGTGGACTGTGACTTGCATAATAATTGGGTGCTATAGGGTGTAATTTATATGGGCTGCATATGTAATTGGGTTGCTATAGGTTGTTGTTTTATAAGGGGCCTGGCATATGTATTGGGAGTGCTATTAGGTGTGTTGTTCTATGGGGCCTGCATATTAATTGTGCTGTATGGCGTTATTATATGGGCTGCCAATAGTAATTGGGTTGCTATAGGGTGTTATTAAATGGGTCTGCATAGTAATTGGATGCAATATGGTGTTATTAAATGATGGGCTTCAATAGTAATTGGTTGCTATAGTGATGTATATTATTATATGGGCTGCAAAGTAATTGGGTGCTATAGGTTGGTTATTAAACTGGGCTGCATAGTACAGTTGGGTGTGCTATCGAGGGTGGTTATAATTTATGGGCTAGCATAGTATTGGGTGCTTATAGGGTGTTTTGTTTATATGGGCTGCATAGTAATTGGGTTGCCTATATGGGTGTTGTTATATGGGCTCATAGTAATTGGGTGCTGTAATGGCGTTTATTATATGGAGCATAAGTAATTGGTGGCCATAGGGTGTTATTATATGGTCGGCATAGTAATTTGGCGCTATAGGGTGTTATTATATGGGCTTCATAGTAATTGGTTGCTATAGGGTGTTATTATATGGGCTGCATAGTAATTGGCGCTATAGGGTGTTATTAATGGGCTGCATAGAATTCGGGTGCTGAGGGTTTTATTATATGGGCTGCATAGAAATTGGGGTGCTGTGTAAAGAGGGCGTTATTATATGGGCTGCATAGTAATTGTGGTGCTGTAGGGAGGGCGTTATTATAAGGGCTGCATAGTATTGGGTGCTGGAGGGTCCGATATTATATGGTTCTGCAAAGAAATTGTTGCTCATAGGGTTGTTTGTTTATATGGCTGTATAGTACTTGGGCGCTATAGGGTGTATGTTATAATGGGCTGCATAGTAATTGTGGCTGCAGGCGTTATATGTGGTCTGCATAGTAATTGGGTGCTATATGGTGTTATTATATGGGCTTCATAGTAATTGGTTGCTATAGGGTGTTATTATATGGGCTTGCATAGGTAAGTTGGGTATTTTATATCTTTGCTAAAAGGGTGTGGTACTTCAACAACATATGCCAAATGCAGCCACATAATGCAACTCCTTAGGAACCCCAATATTGTGTAATTTACAAAATCCAAAATTATAGCACCCTAATTTTAATTAGCAGCCATATAATACTGCCGCTAAAGCACCATATGCCCTAAGAATACCTGCCTTATAGGCACCCATTTTGATCTGGGTGACTGCCCCTTTTAATGTTGTTGCAAATAAAGAACTGTCAATACTGTTTAGCAGATAATCTGGATTTCTCAATATTTACTAATACTTGAAGCGATCATTTGGAAGACCAACAAACTCAGGACCCAGTAATGGATATAGGAGAGTCAATATTGAATGTAGCGAGGTGAGCGTTTCTATTATCTTATATAATTAGGTGGTTACCTGTCAGTGTTAATGTGATGAAAACTGCAGGGAAATTTGATCTCTACAGAACAGGAGGGGTCAGTCTATAAGTGAATGGTGGATCCTGTGTCTTATCTATATATAGTGTTGTTACCCTGTCCAGGTATGTAATCCCTGCCTGTGATGAGGAGACTGCGGGGGAAGTGATCTCTACAGAACAGGAGGGGGACAGACTATAGTGAATGGTGGATCCTGTGTTATCTATAATATAGGTTTACCCTGTCAGAGTAATCCTGCTGTGATGAGGAGACTGCGGGGGAAGTGATCTCTACAGAACATGAGGGGTCAGTCTATATAGTGAATGGTGGATCTGAGTTATCAATATATAGGTGTTACCTGTCAGTGTAATCCTGCCTGTGATGAGGAGACTGCAGGGAAGTGATCTCTACAGAACAGGATGGGTATCATTCTATAGTGAATGGCGGATCCTGTGTTATCCTATATATCGGTGTTACCATTCAGTGTAATCCTGCCAAGTGATGAGGAGACTGCGGGTGGAAGGGATCTCTACAGAACAGGGAGAGGGGTCGGATAATTAGGATTTAAAGATTTTTTTTTTTTTTTTTTAAATTGATTTGGATATGAAGAAAAAAAACAAGAAATTCTAAAAATTGTGCTTAATATAAAAACCATGAATCAAGCAATAGTCGGTTTTCTGATTACAAACCATCCTTTTTCAGCTACAAAACCACTTGCAGGGAAAAAACTGCAACAGCAGTAAAGCAAAGATAGTAATATATAAATGTGGTGCCAAACAGAGGATGGTGCCAGTCACATCCCTATAGTACAATGTGGGTCATACAGCGATTGAGGTGCAGTACCCACATCTCTATATAATTGTGGTCATACATGTGGTGGGCATCACATCCCTATATAATTGTGGACCATACGTGATGGGGCAGTCACATCCCCAATGTAATTGTGGTCATAAGTGATGAGGGCAGACACATCCCTATATAAGTTGTGTCATACAGTGAATGGGCAGTCACATCCCAATATAGATTGTGGACATGACGGTATTGGTGGCAGTCACATCCCTATATAAATGTGTCATGACAGTGATGGTGCAGTCACATCTCTATATAAATTGTGGTCATACAGGATACAAGCGATGTGGCAGTCACCACAGTCCCTAATATAATTCGTGGTCATTACGGTTGATGGGCATGTCACATCTCCTATATAAGTTGTGGTCATACAGTGTATGGGTCAAGTTCACAGTCTCAATATAATTTGTGTCATACAGTGATGGGCCATCCACATCCCTAGTAAAATTGTGGACATACGGTGATGTGGGCATACACATCCAATAAAATTGTGGTGCATTACAGCTGGCGTTGGGGCTAGTCCACATCCCTATAATAAATAGAGTCATACAGTGATTGAGAGCAGTCCCACATCCCTATATAATTTGTGGTCATCACTCAGGTACGGAGATGGCAGAGTCACATCCCTATATTAAATTGTGTGGTCATACAGCGATCGGCAGTCACATCCCTATAATAATTGTGGTCATCAACAAGTGATGGGGCAGTCCACATCCCTATATAAATTTGTGGTCATACAGTGATGGGCATGTCACATCCCCTATATATATTGTGGTCATACAAGTGATGGGGCAGTCACCTCCACCTATAAAAATTGTGTCATACGGTTTATTGGGCGACACGATCTACATATAATTGTGGTTCATACAGTGATGGGGTCTGGGGTCACAACTCTATATAATTGTGTCATAAAACAGTGATGGGCAGTCACATCCCTATATAATTGTGGTCATCACGGTTATGGGGCGTCACATTCCCTATATAATTGTGGTCATACGGTGATGGGGCGGTCACACCCTATAATAATTGTGGGTCATAACAGCGATTGGTCAGTCACATCCCTATAAAAATTGTGTGTCATACGGTTATGAGGCAGTCACATCCCTATATAAAATAAGTAGAGGTCATACATCGATGGGGCAGTCACATCCCTATTATAAGTTGGTGGTCATACAGCCGATGGGCAGTCACATCCCTATGATAATTGGGTTGGTCATACAGCAATGGGTGGCAGGACACAATCCCTATATAATTGTGGTCATACAGTGCATTGGGGCATCCCACTCCCTATATAAATGGTGGTCATACAGCGATGGGGCAGTCACATCCCTCATATAATTGTGGTCATACAGCGATGGTGCAGTCCACACATCCCTATATATTTGGTGGTCATACGTGATGGGCAGTCACATCCCCCAAGTAATTGTGGTCCATCACGGTGATAGGGGCAGTCACATCCCCATGTAATTGTGGTCATACAAGTGGTGGGGGCAGTCACATCCCCATGTAATTGATGGTCATTAGAACGGTGAAGGCTGCAGTCACATCCCTAATATAATTGATGGTCAGACAAGCGATGGGCAGTCACATCCTATATAATTGTGGTCATACAGCGAATGGGCACGTCGCACCCCCTCTCCCCCACATCCCTATAAAATTGATGTGGTCATACACGATGGTGGCAATTCACATCCCAAAGTAATTGTGGTCATTAAGGACACTGTTATGGGGTGGCGGTCACATCTCTATATTAATATGGTGTGTCATACAGCGATGGGCAGTCTCATCTCTATAAAATTGTGGTGGTCCATACTGTGATGGGTGCCATTCACATCCCCATAGAAATTAGTGGGACATACGGTGATGGGGCAGTCACATCCCCTAAATAATTGTGGTCATACAGTGAGTGGGGCAGTCACAACCTATATAATTGGTGGTCATGACATCAGATGGGGCCAGTCACATCGCCTAAAAAATGTGTGATCATACGTGTGATTTGGCAGTCACATCCCATGTAATTGTGGTCATCAGCGGTGATTGGGCAGTCACTCGCCTATATAAATGTGGTCATTACTGTGATGGGGCTAGTCACATCCCTTCTCATTTTCATATCTATTTAAAACATTTAATGGGGTGTATTGATCAATATGACATATCAGCCGGTCCTCCAGAACAAAAAATAGAAGGCGACTACATTGAGAAATGCCCTGCTAGAGACGCAGCACTAGAGGTGGCACACAAGCGGCGCTCTCGCATCGATCCTACGAGAGTTGCAGGATGCGCGGTTGGGGGTCAAACGCCTCTTTGGAGCAGCCTGCGGCGATTTTATCCAGATTACGCCCGCAGCAAATTTTTATGATTTGAAACAAATGCGGGCGTAAAAGATGTTAGCTAGAGACTATGCGTAACCGATGGCACAATCCCAATATCCCGCCATCAAAAATGCGTCAGGTAATCCTGGTCCATGGCACTCAGACCATTGCAGGGCATTCATTCAATCTCCCTCGTTCCTCCTGTACGTCCCTCACCGATGTCCTTACCCACACCCGTCATATCGTTAATCAAACTCCCCTGACCCATAGCATGGCCCTAGAGGAGACCCTACTCCCTCCCATAACTACAAAAAATTATTAAGGTCCACCGGAGGAAAGAGTCCCGGTCCCTGATGGTATTCCAGCACAAATTATATATAAAACTATTTCGGATAACAATACAACCGTTGATGCTCCCAACGTTCAATTCTATTCTCCGGGCCACTCCCTTCCATCCCAGGCACTTAGCCATGTAAATGTGATCCCAAAACCTGTGAAAGACCCCCCAGCTATGCAGTAAGCTACCGTCCCCATCTCCCCTTCCTTCAATTGATTTGAAAATTGATTCTAATCACTAACCAACATACTGAACCCCACTCATGCACTCTTTGATCACAAGCCTGGATCAGGTTGGGTTTTAGTACCCTGGGCCGGCGGAAAGCCCGGGATAATACCTCTGAAAAACCCCTAGGACTTCCAATCATTATGCCCAGGCGCATAACATTCCCCTGAGATTTTGTCATGGTAAGCAGAAAGGCCTTAGACAGAATTCATGTTACTACTCATGCATCAGACCCTTGTACATTTGGGTGTCGGCCCCATTTTCTTATCTAAGCTTATGGCACTTTACCATAATCCTTTCAGTCACGTATAAAAAATAAAAAAAAAATCACGCGCGCCTGACACTTTAATACCCTAATTACAAACGCACTAGGCAGAGGATCAGTCCCATTATGCCTTGTGCTGTATCATTCTGGATGGAAAATTAATGGCCACAATAAGGGCAAACCCAGACACAAAGGATAACATCGGGACGCAGGAAATAAATTTCTGCGATATTGCAGATGAACCTGCTCTTGTACGTAAACAAACCCTCATTTGTCTCTTCCCACCGCTTTGATTGGCTGAGTTTTGAGCCATTTTGGCTCCTTGAGTCGAATTTAAGATTAAATATTGTCTAAGTCGGAAGCGCTTAATGTAGAACCTCCACCGACGACCAACGACTTATTGGACACATAATTTTCCATTCGAATGGCCCAGCAAGGGGGATCTCTTATTTTGCGGTGGATACGCATCTCTGCGAAACTGCGAAACGTATTTGCTGACAATTAGTCAATCCCCCTACTAAATCAAATGGTTAATAGGGGGCGTTATCGTTTCATTAAATGGTCTTTCAGAATAAGGGGACAGTGAAAAAAATGCAACTTGCAGATTGATTTCCATTAGCAAACCTGCCTTGGTTCTCACAGTGACCCTTATCATGTGTTTTTTATTTACACCAAAGAGCGATATCCAGTGTTGGTGCCTAATCCTCCTCCTTGCAATTCACTAGCTGAGAGTCTCATTTACATTTCTGTTACAGCCCCTGGGTCCAGCTGTGTCTCCTCTGACCTCAGAGTTAAGGGGCCGTAGCAATTTTTCCATTTTATAAAGGCAGAAGAAACAGAATTACACTGAAGGGCTTACCCCAATCAGGAAATAGCAACAATTGTATCGATCCCGGCCTGACTCAGAGTTAGGGGCCGTAGCATTTTTGTCTCCAAACCCAGCAGAAACAGACTGCAGCAGATTGTACAATGAGAAAACATGACAGTTTTGTCCCTGTGCCTAACTCTCCTGCATAGACGCAGATCTGTGCCGTTCTTAGAAAGCTGTAATACATCTCCAGCTGTGAGAGATCAGTGCTCAGTCTAGATTGAATGCAGCCTGTGGTATGTATACAGCTCTTATAAAATAAGACTGCAGAGAGAGAGACAACAGTGATATGTGGACTCAGAGAGGGGGTGGGGGAGTCTCAGGCCAGCAGTGAAGGTGGGATGGTGTCATCCAGCTGGGAGGGGAAGAAACGCCCCTGCATTCACAGAGCTGAGAAGCTAAGAGCAGTGTGAATCAGCCGAAGTAAGGAAGCGATACATCCCCTTTAAGGATTTAGATCTCTGGAATAAGAAGGAGTTTTCCTGCTTCGGGAGGATAAATATACTTAAGATGTCTATTTTGCCAAAATTTTTATATCTCTTCCAGACCATCCCTGTCCTTATCCCGTCAGTGTTTTGGAGGAAACTTCGGCACTGTTTTAGCGAGTTTGTCTGGTCTGCTCGCCGTCCCCGTATAGCTTTTGACACCTTAACTAGACCCAGAGATCTTGGGGGCACAGGACTGCCCGATTGCAGGCTATACTATCTGGCCTCGGCATACGCCCATTATTCATCCTTGTCACTAGATCAGGATAGAAAGTTATGGGCAGCACTTGCAGCTGCAATGTGCCCATCTGCTCTTGCTGCCCTCCCCTGACCTGGACTCCTTCCCTTCAAAGGGACCCTGCTTTGTCTTTCTCCACTAAGCACATATTGACCATAATGTACGCTCATAGAGGTGCACATAGTTTAATTGATCGTAATGGTCCCTTTGTCCCCATCACAGATAACCCCGACTTTCCGCCGGGTTGTTGCTCCAACATGTTTCTGGGTGGTACGAAAAGAAACCCACTACGGATATATCATGTGGTCTCTAACGGGACATTGAGGGCAGTAGACACCATCCTGGGGGAGGCGGGGGGGGGGATCAGCCTCCTTCAGTTAGTTCACACTTCCAATACGCTCAATTGTCGTCCTTCTTTCATAAACTTAAACATACCCTGGACTGTCAACGGCCACTTACGACTTTTGAACAATTATTGCTTTCGACGTCGGGTACGCGACACTCATCAGTTTTATATAAACTTCTAATATCCTCCCAAGCCGTACATCTCCCGTCCTTCTGCCATCAATGGGAATTAGAGTTAGGGTGTACGTTTACGCACTCGCAGTGGGAATGTTGTTTCCAACTTACACATCGAGCAGTGATGGCCTCTAGACACCAGGAAACGTGCTACAAGATCTTATCCAGGTGGTATAGGGTGCCCACCATCCTTCATAAATGGTTCCCAGCGGTTCCAGACACTTGTTGGCGCTGTGGGAAACATGCGGGTACCATGGTGCACATCTGGTGGGGCTGCCCGTTAATTCGAAGCTTTGGACCGTCCGTCCAGGAGAATTATCACATTGATCACTGATGTCTCGGTTCCCGACTCCCCAGAGGCCTTTCTGCTCTTTATGTTTGATTTCCCAGTTTCTAAATATAAAGAAATCTATTCTTAGACACTTGATTCAGGCCGCCAAAACGGTGATATCTAAGAGGTGGAAATCTTCTATTCCCCCTTCTACTGAAGATTGGTACAATAAAATCAATTTTATATGCAGAATGGTGGAGTTGGTGGCCCACACCCCAGCTCAGTTACTTTGATTTAATAAAACATGGTTCACATTCAAGTCTTCCGCCTCTTATCTGCTATCCCTTGGGAATGGTGGGTGCCCTTTGTGTTGGATGGGGACGGCTTGGATTCTCTCTTTTGGCCAGAAGGCCTCCCTCAGGTGCTGGAACCGTTTGTGGTCGTCTTTTGGACAAGGCTGTGACCTATGTGTATCCTATTTGTTGTTCTATTAGTCTTTTCTTTGTATTGGTCTCTTCTGTTGTTGGTACCGCCCCCTTTCGTGTCTGTTTTGTCTGTTTTGTCGTCTTTTTTTGGGCCTCAATTGCTTCTCATCAGGAGTTTTATTTGAGGTCTGAGCACTTATCATGCATTATTTAATTTTTTTGGTTTTCAACTTGCATACCTTACTATTGGTACTGATAGTACTGGGCTGTCTTATGGACAACTCAAGCATTGCATTGCAATTTCTAGTTATGTAATTATTTTTGTTTTGTTTTTTATTATATGCTTTGAATGATTTTTCATATGCTTTGTACTGCATGGTCTTTGTTATATATTGCATGTATATGCTTTGTTTTGCATTTTCTACTTTAATAAACCTTTTTTTGGATTTAAAAAAAATTAAAAAATTCATGAACTAAACCAGAAACCACAAAGCAACCGAACGACGTCCAAGGAACAACCACAAAGTAACTTCTGCTTTTATCAGCGGCCGAAAAACATGAAAAGCGAGGAAAAGTAACAAGTCCCAGGATGCCGTCCGACCCACCACATAGCCCACGTGACACACCCCACCACTCAGACCCCATAGCTCCTCTCCTCTATCAAAACCTAATACACAGAGTCAGCTCCACGCCTCTATCATATAACCCTATATATCACAGAGCTCAGCCCCTCTCCCTCTATCATATAACCCCTATAATATCACAGAGCTCAGCCCCTCTCCCCTCTATACATATAACCCTATATATCACAGAGCTCAGCTCCTCTCCTCTATCATATAACCCCAATATATCACAGAGCTCAGCTCCTCGTCCCTCTATCATATAACCCTATATATCACAGACTCAGCTCCTCTCCCTCTATCATATAACCCTATATATCACAGAGCTCAGCTCCTCTCCCTCTATCATATAACCCTATATATCACAGAGCTCAGCTCTCTCCCTCTATACATATAACCCTATATATCACAGAGTTCAGCTCCCTCCCCTATCATATAACCTATATCCAGAGCTCAGCTCCTCTATCATATAACCCTATATACAAGAGCTCAGCTCCTCTCTATCATATAACCCTATATATCACAGAGCATCAGCTCCTCTATCATATAACCTATATATCACAAGTCGCTCCTCTATATATAACCCTATATATCACAGAGCTCAGCTCCTCTATCAATAACCCTATATATCACAGAGCACACCCTCTATCATATAACCCTATAACACAGAGCTCAGCTCCTCTATCATATAACCCTATATATCACAGAGCTCAGCTCCTCTATCATATAACCCTCTATATGCTTAACATAATTGCTGTTCTGGACATTAGGAAAGCTGGGTGACACCACCACCAGGCAGCTCGTCGGCCCTGTAGCTAGCACTGTTGTCTTGCAGCCCCCAGGTTCACCCCGTCAGCATGGGCATAGGTCGGCACTCTCTCCGAACAGCGCTGCGGCATAGGTCGGCGCTCTCTCCGTACACCGCAGCGGCATAGGTGGGCGCTCTCTCCCTACGGCGCTGCGGCATAGGTGGGCGCTCTCTCCCTACGGCGCTGCGGCATAGGTGGGCGCTCTCTCCCTACGGCGCTGCGGCATAGGTGGGCGCTCTCTCCGCACCGCCATAGGTCGGCGCTCTCCATACCGCACAAGCTGTACGGTCCGGATCGCACTGACATGGTCGCGACTAGCGCTCCCCCATAGGTCGGCTCTCTCCGCACAGCGCTCCCCCATATGTCGGCACTCTCCGCACAGCGCTCCCCCATAGGTCGGCACTCGCCGCACAGCGCTCCCCCATAGGTCGGCACTCGCCGCACAGCGCTCCCCCATAGGTCGGCACTCGCCGCACAGCGCTCCCCCATAGGTCGGCGCTCGCCGCACAGCGCTCCCCCATAGGTCGGCACTCGCCGCCACAGCGCTCCCCCATAGGTCGGCGCACTCGCCGCACAGCGCACTGCCGGTATAGGTCGGCGCTCTCCGTACAGCACTGCGGTATAGGTCGGCGCTCTCCGTACAGCGCCCTGTCGCGTATAGGTCCGGCGCTCTCCGTACAGCGCTCCCCCATAGTCGGCACTCTCCGCACAGCGTCCCCCATAGGTCGCACTCTCCGTACAGCACTCGATAGTCGGCCTCTCCGTACAAGCGCACGCATAGGTCGGCACTCTTCCGCACAGCGCTCCCCCAAGGTCGGCCCCTCTCCCGTACAGCACTGCGGTATATTTTGGGCCCCTCTTTCCCCTACAGCAAATGCGGTATAGGGCGGCGCTCTCCCCACAGCACTGCGGTATAGGGGCGGGCGGGGTCTCCCCCCACAGCCTGGCCGGGATAGGTCGGGGCCCCCTCCGCACAAAACCTGCGGTATAGGGGGGCCCCTCTCCGCACAACACTGCGGAAAAAGGTGCGCTCCTCCCACAGCATGCGGTATAGGGTTTGGTCCCCTCTCCATACACACTGGGGGTAATTTTGGCGGGCCCCCCCCAACAAACACTGCGGGATTTGGGCCCGGGACTCCCCCAAACACGCAGGGGGTAAGGGCGGGCCCCCTCCCCCGGGACAAACGCTCCCCCACCCGGTCGGCACTCCCCCCGCACAGCGCCCCCCATAAAGGGCGGCACCTCCGCACAAAACCTTCCCCCCCCTAGGTCGGCACTTCCCCCGCACAGCGCTCCCCCATAGGTTTGGCACTCTCCCCCACAGCGGCCCCCCCCATAGGTCGGCATCTCTCCGCACAGCGCCCCCCAAACCCAAAAGGCGCACTCTCCCCCACAGCGCGCGGTATAGGTCGGGACTCTCCGCACAGCGCTCCCCCAAAAAGGTCGGCCCCTCTCCCACAGCGTCCCCCAAAGGGCGGAAAATCTCCCCCACAGCGTCCCCCCTATTCGCACTCCCCCGCACAAGGGGCTCCCCCATAGGTCGGCACTCCTTTCCCCACACGCTTCCCCCAATCGGGGACTCTCCCCACAGGGGCTCCCCCCATAAAGGCGCACTACCTTCCCCCCCCCCCCAAAAAGCGCCCCCCCCATAGGGCGGCACTCTCCGCACAGGGGCTCCCCCATAGGTCGGCCCCCTCCGCCAACAGCGCTCCCCCATAGGGCGGGACTCTCCGCACAGCGCCCCCCCCTAAAGGGCGGCAAATCTCCGCACAGCGCCTTTTCCCCCCTAGGGGCGGCACTCTCCGCAAGCCCCTCCCCCATAGGCGCAAATCTCCGCACAGCCCCCCCCATAGGTCGGGGACTCTCCCCCACAGCGCTTCCCCCAAAGGGCGGGACTCTCCGCACAGCGCTCCCCCATAGGTTCCGGCAAATCTCCGCACAGCGCTCCCCCATAGGGCCGGGGAATCCTCCCACAGCCTCCCCCATAGTTTGGACCTTTTCCGACAGCGCTCCCCCATAGGGCGGCCCACTCTTCCCCCAAAAGCGCTCCCCCCTAGGTCCCCCCCCACTCCCCCGCACAGCGCTCCCCCATAGGTCGGCCCCTCTCCGCACAGCGTTCCCCCAACCAAAGGGCGGCACCCCCTCCGCACAGCGCTTTCCCCCCTAGGTCGGGACTCCCCCCACAGCGCTCCCCCATAGGTCCCGGGACCCCCCTCCGCACAGCGCTCTCCCCCATAGGGTATCCCCTCCGCCCCAGCGCCTCACCTCCCCTTAAAATTTGGCACTCCTTTCCCACACGCCCCCCATAGTTTGGCACTCCCCGCACAGCGCTCCCCCATAGGTTTGGCACTCTCCGCACAGCGCCCCCCCCCCAAAGTCGGGCTCTCCGCACAGCGCCCCCCCATAGGTCGGGGCTCCCCCGCACAGCGCCCCCCCATAGGTTGGCGCCCCGCACTCACTTCCCTTTACGGGGCCCCCCCCGTTTGGGGGTGGCGGGCGCAGCTTCTTCTTCTTTTAGGGAACTTGACGGCGCGGCGGGCCAAAAGCGTTCCCCCCAGTCCAGCATTCCTTTCCCTTTACCTTCCCCTAGGGGGCCCCGGGCCCCGCAAAGGGCGCCCTTTTAGGTACTTGCCCACCCACTTGGGGCCCGCTTGCACCGGCTTAGAATTTACCTCGGTGGAGTCGGGTGCGGGGATTTAAGGGGTCCCCCTTTTTCCCCCCGACAGGCGGGCAAGAACCGATGTCTGGAGACCCTCCTCGTTTCCCTCCCCACCTCGCAGATGTCACACCCCCAGAGGGGTTTGGCCCCCCGGGGGCCACACGGAGGGGGCGGCGGGGGAGCGGGGCACCAGGGGGGGGCAAGGGTCCCCCGACAGGGCGGCAGGCCCACACACTCCAGGGGCAAACCCCCGGAAAAACGCCCCCAATCCTCCGTTTGATTCCCAAAAGGGCCCTTTATGAATGTCATGAACAAGTGACCAGTCACATAGGGGGAGGAGCCAAAAGGCATTTAGGTTCTATGTGGTTTTATTTTCTGCAAAAGGAGAGACGTGGGGTGTGACCTTGTGTGGGGGCCGCATAGCCAAGACGTGTGTGTGACCCGTGTGTGGGGGCCGCATAGGAGAGAAGGGGGTGTGTGACCCGTGTGGGGGAGCCGCAATTTGCAAACCGGGGTGTTGACCTGGGGTGTGGGAGGCCCATAGGAAAAACGTGGGGTGTGACCTGTGTGTGGAAGGGGCCCCATTTGGAGAGACTGTGGGGTGACCTGTGTGTGGAAAGGGCCCCATTTTTGGAAAAGACTTTGGTGACCCGTGTTTGGAGGGCTCCCTAGGGAGAGACGTGTGTTTTGACCTGTGTGGGGGCCGCATTTGGGAAAAACTGTGTGTTAACCTGTGTGGAGGGCCCCATAGGAAGACTTGTGTGTGACCGTTTTGGAGGCCCCCATAGGAGAGACGTGTGTGTGACCTGTGTGTGGAGGCCGCTATCTGTGAGGTGACCGAGTAGACTAGACGTGTGTGTGACCTGTGGGGTGGTGGGCCGCTTTTGTGTAAAGTTTAGGTTTATCGTTAGTAGAAAACTGTTTGACCTGTGTGTGGGGGACGGAAAGTGTATTTGTTTTGACCCGTGGTTTTGGGGTAAACCGGGTTTTGTGGTTTTTTGTGGTTGGGGACCCCTGTGTGTTTTGACCCTGTGTGGGGGGCCGGGAAAGTGGGGGAGATGGTTTTGGGGTGACCTGGGTTGTGGTGACCTGTGTGGAAGGGCCCGGGATGTGTGGATGACCGTGTAGTAGAAAACTGTAAAAGTGAGCTGTTGTGGAAAGGGCCCCTATTTGTGAGGTGGGCCGTGAAATAGAGGGAATGTGTGTAAACCCGTGTGTGGGAGGCCGGTATGTGTAAAGGGGGTGAGGGTGACCGCATTGCAGAAACCGTTTTTGGAGGTTTACCGCATGAAGAAACCCTGTCATGAAATGTTGTGTAGTTGAGGTGAAACCGCGAAACGAGCCTGTGGGTTAAAGTATGCAAAATGAACCCCGTAGCAAAGCTGAGTGGGGCGACATGTGTGTGTGTTGTTTAAAGTGAGGTTTACTGCGTAGCAGAACTTTAGGGGTGTGAATTGTAGTGTGAGGGAACTGTTTAGTAGAGACACATGTTTAATGCTGAGGTGACTGCAAAAGTTTGAGCCATCTTTTTTTGAGAATTTTAAATGAAACCCCAAAAGCAGGCAGTGTGTGAGGTGACCCCCGATATAGCCCTGTGTGTGGGCCTCTATGGGGTTTGTATGGGTGGTGGCTGCATAGCCCGAGCCCTGTGTGAAAAAGTGTGGGGTTTTGGGCCCCATAGTCGTGTGTGGTAAAGTTCCCGTGGTGGCCGGGATACCAGAGCCGCTTGGGTTTTAAAGTTTTGTGTGTGGGGGCCATATAGCAGAGCCGTGTGTGTAGCATGTGTGCGGTGGCCGTATAGCAAAGTCATGTGTATGTGTGTGTAACGTGTGCGGTGGAGGTATAGCAGAGCCCCTGTGGTGGGGATTGTGTATGTGAGGGAACCGCATCCAGGCCGTATGTGTTGGGGACCGCATATCGGGAAACCCTATGTTTTAAAAGTGGGTGGGGGAAGGGAAAGCGAGCTGTGTGGTGGAACCCTGTATGTGTAATGTGTGTGTGACAAAAAGTGCGGGGGAGGCAAAAAGCAAAAGCCGTGTTGGAGTGTGCGGCATATTGCAGCTAAAGTTTTTTGGGGCGTGTGAGCCACCACCACTATTTGATCAAAGTATAAGGTAATACACAGTCCCGCAAGCCTGGGGTACACTGGGTCCCACCACTATATGGGGCACTGTAAAGGAGGTAATAAACGGTCTGCAGAGCCTGTGTACACTGAAAGTCTAACAAATATAAAGGTGACCCGGTAAAGGAGGGTTTAAAATAAAAGTCTGCCGGGGCCTGTGTACACTGGTCCCTTAAACCCCTAAAATTTATCACTTTTATGGAGGTTTCTATACAGTTTTGGCAGACCGTTTACACTGGATTTTACCACAAAATTTGGGCACAAATGGAGGTAATAAAAAGTCTGGGAAAAGCCTGTGTACACTTTCTGCTACCCCCTGTAATGGGGTTTGGGAATAAATTAAAAATCGCAAGCCTGGGGTAACAATGGGGTTCCTACCAAATTTTAATTGGGCACTGTAAGGGGGAAAAATACAGCCCGCCAAAAGGGCCCGTGTATACGGGGTTTTATCACATATGGTCACTGTATGGAGGTAATATACAGTTGCAGAACCTGTGTACAAAATGGAGTCTAAACCCCTAAATGGTCACTGATGGGAAGTAAATTTTACAGCTTTCAGAGCCTGTGAACCCAAAGGGGGTCTACCACTATATGGTCACTGGGATGGGAAAAAATATACAGTCCCGCAGAGCCCCGTGGGAAAACTGTGTCTACCACTGTATGGGGGGGTCATATACAGTCCCGCAGAGGGTGTTTAAAAATGGTTGCCCACCACTTTTAGGTCACTGTAAAAGGAAGGGAAAATGCAGTTTTTGGTTTAACCTTGTAAAACTGGTGTCTTAAACCCCTATATGGGCCCCTTTATAGGGAAAAATACAGTCTGCAGAGCCTTTTACACTGGGGTCTACCACCCATAAAAGGTCACTGGGATGGGGGAAAAATACATTTTAAAGCAGAAAAAACCTTTTTACACTGTTTCACCACTTTAAAGGGCACTTATGGAGGGAAATACACTGGGAGAGCCTGTTTTACACTGGGTGGTACCACTATATGGCCAAAGGGATGGAGGAAAAAATACAGTCCAGAGCCTGTTTAAAACCCGGTGTCTAAACCCCTTTAAAGGCACTGGGTATGGAGGGAATATAAAAGTCTCAAAAGCCTGTGGGAACTGGAACTAAACCCCATAAAAAATCACGTATGGAAGGGAAAAATTTGCAGTCTGCAGAACCTGTTTTCACTGGTTTTTAAACCCCAAATTTGGGCAATGTGTTTTGGGGGGTATAATGCAGTCCCGCAGAGCCCGGGTACACTGGATTTTACCACTATATAGTCACTGTATGGGGGTTTTTTAAAATACAGTCTGCAGAGCCTGTGACACTTGGGGTCTAAACCCCTATAAAATAACTGTATTGGGGGTAAATGCAGTCTGCAAGCCTGCGTACAATTGGTGTCTAACCCCTTTAAAGGCAGTATGGAAGAAAATACAGTCCCGCAAGCCTGTTTTTCACTGGTTTTAACCACGTATGGGGGTCCCTATACAGTCTTCAGACCTTGTACACTGAGTCTTTCCAACTATATTGGGGGCCCCAATGGGATGGGAGGTTTAAAAACAGGCTGCAGAGCCTGGGGTTTTTCCCGGTTCCCACCACTAAGGGTCACTGGGGATTTAGTAAAATACAGTCTGAGACCTGTGTTTTTTTTTGGGGTCCTACCACTATAAGGTCCCTTATGGGGTAATAAAAACAAATGGCAGAGCCTGGGTACAAATGCGTCTACCACTATAAAGGGAACTGTATGGAGGTAATATAAAGTCTGCAGAGGGCCCGTGTACACTGGTCCAAAACTATAAAGGTCACTGTAGGAGGAATAACAGTTTTTCAGAGCCCGTGTACACTGGTGGCTACCACTATTTTTGGGCACTGTAAAGGAGGTAATTATACAGTTTTCAGAGCCCGTGGGACACGGAGTCTACCACAAAATGTCACTGGAAAGGGAATAGATTAAAAGTCTCAGAGCCCTTTTTTCCTGGCCCCCCCCCCCTATAAGGTCACTTTATGGGAGGGAATAAAAACAGTCGCAGACCCCGTTAACTCTGGGTCTAAACCCCAATATGGTCCCTGTAAAGGGGGTAATAAAACAGAATTCGAGCCTGGGTTTTCACTGCTGTTTACCAAATAATTGGGCCCCTGGGAGGGGTAAATATACATTCTGCCCGAAAACCCGTGTACACTGGGGTTCCACCAACTATATTGGGAACTGTATGGAGGAATATACATTTTGGGAGAGCCCCGTTTTAAAAACTGGTGTTCCCACCACTAAAAGGCACTGGGAAATGGAGGGAAAATAAACCAAATTTTCAGAGCCCGTGTAAAAATGATTTTCTTCCAAAAATATGGGTAAAATTATGGAGGAATAAAACATCCGCAGAGCCTGTGTACACGGGGTCTACCACTATATGGTCACTTTAATTAAAGGGGAATATACATCTGCAGACCTTTGTACACTGGTGTCTACCCTTTTTAAGGGCCCCTGTATGGGGGGCATAACAGTCTGCAGACCATTTTCAAAAAGTGTGTCCCCAAAAACCTATAAAGGGCCCCGTAAAATTTTTGTAAATAAAAACAGTCCCCGCAGTAACCCTTTTACACTGGAGCTACCCACTTGGTCACTGGTTTTGGGTAAAATGCCCGTCTGCAGGCCCGTGTTTCACGGAGTCCCCACCCTATAAAGGGCACTGTAAGGAGGTAATAAAAGTCCCGCAGAGCCCCGTTTTACACTGGGGCTACCACTATATGGTCACTGTATTGGAAAGAAATATAAAAGTCTGCAGAGGGCCCTTTTTTACAAATTTTGTTTTTACCAACCCGTATTTAGGTCCAAAATAACATTTTGCAAGCCTTGTAAAACTGGGATCTAAACCCCTAAAAGGTCCCCGTTTAATTTGGAGGTAAAAATACAGTCTGCAGACCTGGGGTTTTTCTGGTGTCTAACCACAAAAATGGTCACTGTAATGGGGAGGTAAAAATTTCACCTGCAGAGCCTGTTACTCCCCGGGGGTCTACCACTTATGGTCACTGGGATTTAGGGTAATAAAACATTCCCCGCAGAACCCGTTACACCGGGTTTTTACCAAAAATATGGTAACTGTTGAGGGTTAAAATTCAAATGCAAAGGCCGTGTATCTTTCCCCCAAAACCCCTTTTAATGGTCCCAAGTAAAGGGGGTAAAAAAAACAGTTTGCAAACCCGTGTACACTGGGGGTCCCCACCACTATATTGGTTTTCTGTGAAAGGGGGTAAATACAGGCGCAGAGCCCTTGGGACACGGATTTTTTACTACTATATGGGGCACGGGATAGAGGTAAATATCAGTCCGCAAGCCCGGTAAAACCCGGGTCACCACTATAAACACTTAGAGGGTAATATACATTCGCAGAGCCTGTGTAAAACTGGAGTCTACCACTATAAAAGGGCACTGGTTTTTGGGGGGTAAAATTAAAAACCCGTCTCAAACCTGTGTACAATGATTTTTTACCACTATATGGGTCACTGTATGGGGGTAATATTTCATTTTCAGAGCCTGTGCACCCCTGGTTGCCCACCACTATATTTTCACTTTATGAAAGGGGGTTTTACAGTCTGCAGAGGGCCCGTGTACAAATGGGGTTTTACCATATAAAGGTCACTTTAAGGGGTAATATAAAAGTCTGCAGAAACCCCCGTACACTGGTGTCTACCCCAAAATTTTGGGCACTGTAAAGGGAAGTAATATACATTTTTGCAAGCCTGTGGGTTTTCTGGGGGGGTCTACCACCCATATTTGGTCACTGAAAGGAGGGAATATACATTCTGCAGAGCCTGTGTCCTGGTGTCTACCACTAATTGTCACTGATGGAGGGAAAATACAGAAACAGGCCTGTTTTACACTGCTGTCCCACCAATATAGGTCCTGTATGGAGGGGAATATACAGTCCCCCGCAGACCTGTGTACACGGGGACCCACCACTATATGGGGAAAAATTTATGGAAAAAAATAAAATTTTGCAGACCTGGGGTTAAAACTGAGTCTACCACTTTAGGTCCCCCCCAAAGGGGTAATATACAGTTTTGCCCCGGGCCGTGGGATAAAATGGTGTGTACCCAAATTTATGGTCCACTGTATGGAAAGGGAATATACAGTTTGGGAGGGGCCTGTGTACACTGGAGGTTTACCACTAAAAAATGGTCCCCCTTTATGAGGGTAATTTTACATCTCAAGGGGCCCCCCCCGGGGGTTCCCCTGGAAACCCACCACTAAATGGTCACTGTTTTTGGGGGTAAATTTACAGTCCGCAGAACCTTTGTACACTGGGGTCTACCACTATATGGGGAAATTTTATGGAGGTAAATATACAGTCTGCAAGCCCCGTGTACACTTTTGTCCTACCCTATATGGTCACTGTATGGAGGTGATTACAGTCTGCCGAAGAACCCTGTGCACCTTGGGGTCCCACCCAAAAGGGCCCCCAATTTTTGAGGGGAAATAAACAGTCTGCAAAACCTGTGTTTCACTGGGGTCTACCCCCAAAATGGTCACGTGATTTGGTAATATAAATCCCGGGAAACCTGGTACACTGAAAGTTTTAAAACCCCTAATGGAAAATGTATGGAAAGGGAATATACAGTTGGGGACCTGTGTACACTGGTTCCCACCCTATATGGTCACTTTAAAGGGTAATATACATTCCCGCAAAAGCCTGTGTACACTTGGGGTTTTAAACCCCTATATGGTTTTACTGGAAAAGGGGGTTTATATACAGTCTGCCCGAGCCTGGTTTCACTGGTTTTCTACCGCAAAAAGGGGCACTGTATGGAGTGGATATACCCGTCTGCAAAAAGCCTGTGGGACCACTTTTTGTCTAAACCCCGTATAGGTCAAATGTATTTGGGGGGTAAAATACAGTCCCGGGAGCTTTTTGTACCTTGGGCTTTAGCACTAAAAAACACCCGTAAAGGGGGTAATTATAAAGTCTGCAGAGCCCGTGGGACACTGGTTTTCAAACCCCTATATTTTCACTGTATGGAGGGAATATACATCCCGCCCGAGCCTGTGTAAAACCGGGTCCCCACCACTATATTCCAAAATGTAAAAGGGGGGGTAATTTTGCAGTCTTTTAGCCTGGAAAAATTACAAGGTCACTGATGGTGAAAGGGCCAAAGGTGCGGTCCCTGATGGGAGGTTATTTACACCGGGGTGCCGGGCCTTGGTGATAAAAAAAAAACCCAGGGTTTGCCATAGCGGTTTCGGGGAAATTTTAAATTTCGCTGTACGGGGGCGGGTTTTTTTAGAGCGGCCAAAGGCCGGGGGGAAAGGTCCCCACCGGGTCTTACCAAATAAAAGGCAACTGGTTTAGGTCAGCAGGGGGGGTGTTTTTTTGGGACCTGTAACCAAAACTGTGCACGCCTAGCTGTGAGGGTTTGCAGGCCTTAGACCTGTTTAGCTTAGGTGAGCCATTCTTTTCATTTCCCCTAAAAAAAGGGGCTTTTTCATTTATTTGCTCCTTTCATGCTGAAGCTGAGCTGTGTTTGTTGAAACCATGGACTTTAAAATAAATGTGACTTTATTTGGACTAAATCCCTATGTGTGTGCTTGCCTTTGCACTGACACCTTACAATTGGTGGAGGATGCGGGCAACATCCCTGCTAATGCAAAGTGCATGTCCTGGGTCAAGGCAGCAACAGAGTTAAAAAACCAGTCTGAGAGCATGGAGGAGCTCCTTAAACACCTGGTCCAGGCCAGTGCACAGCAGCAGCAAGCTCACATGGAGACTGTGAGAGCTCAACAGGAGGCCAATAAACTCCTTGTCCAACAGATGGCGGTGTTAACTGAGTCGGTCAGAGCCAGAGAGGTGGTGGCCACCCCAACACCAGGGGAGAGCCGCAACGGCAGGAGAACCACACAGAAAATGACACCAGAGAATGACGTCGAGGTGTTCGAGAGGGTAGCGGACCCCCCAGAAGAGTGGCCTGAGGTCCTAGTCCCTTACCTCATCGGGGAACCTCAGAAGGCCTGTTTTGACCTGACCCTTCAGGACGCCAAAGAATATGGCAAGTTAAAAGCTGAAATTCTGGCGCCACTGGGAGCGACGTTGGCAGTCCAGGCATAGCCGGTGCATCGCTGGGTATATAGCAAGGACAAGCCATCAAGATCCAAGATATTCAGAAGTGGCTTCAACCTGAGACCTGCACCTCTGCCCAAATGGTCAAGTGGGTCATAATAGATCGATTTACTCATTCGATTCTTAGGTCCGTACAGTGTTGGGTGACACAGGGGATCCCCAGAGTGTGGACGAGCTCGTTGGTCTCGTTGAGTGATATGTGGCTGTGGAGAACTCTCTGAGTGACGCGGGTAGACTGAGGTCACAGTACTGGGGTGCCAGCCCAAAGAAGGGGCCTAAATCCACTATGGAGCGGCGTCCTCAAGCCAAGGTGGGGACTGAACTCCGGTCAAGGGGTCCAGGCTGGGAGATCATCTGCTGGACATGACAGAACCCAGGTCACATTGCCGCCCCGTGTCCAGAGACTACTGAGCCTATGGGGTGCTCTATAGGCCGGAGCTGCTCCTGGTTTGCGCACCCTCCCTGCAGCGCTATATCCAGCCATGGGGTAGGACCCCAGGTGTCAATAAACGGCCCTACTGTGACTGGACCCAGGAAGTTTGTTGACCCTGCTAAGTGCCACACTGTCATGTACTAGTCCCTGGGAAATGGTTGGGGGTGATATGCATCCATGGAGACACCAAACATTACCCCATGGCACAGGCTGGACTACTATATCCCGAGCGTTCAGAGGCAGCGCTACAGGGAGATAGCGGAGCGGAGTGACGTCACATCACTGCGCCGCCCGCGCTGAGCGCAGAGGCTGCAGGGAAACTAGCAGAGCGGAGCGAGCGGCGCATCGGGGGGAGCGTGGACCGAGGTGAGTAAGTGATTTCTTATTTTACCTGCCCCTAGCCTGCCTATATACCCCCTAAGCCTGTCTATACACCCCCTAAGCCTGCCTATACACCCCCTAAGCCTGCCTATACACCCCCTAAGCCTGCCGTATACACCCCCTAAGCCTGCCGTATACACCCCCTAAGCCTGCCGTATACCCCCTAAGCCTGCCGTATACCCCCTAAGCCTGCCGTATACCCCCTAAGCCTGCCGTATACCCCCCCTAAGCCTGCCAACCCCCCTTACTTTCCTATACACCCCCTAAGCCTGCCATACACCCCCTAAGCCTGCCTAATACACCCCTAAGCCTGCCGTGTACCCACCCCTTGCCTATTCCCCAGCCTGCCTAAACCCCCCAAAGGCCTGCCCCCT
>JAODAL010056986.1:0-22958 GCA_025379985.1 Phyllomedusa bahiana
ATCATTTTCCCCCGATACTGTGCTGTAACCTCCCTTACACTGCTCATACACCGCTATACTGTGCTGAATGCTGAAACCTCCCATAATTTTAAAAACCCCTATACTCGAATGCTTAACCCCCCATACACGCTCATAACGCTTTTTATGTGCTGAAGCTGAACCTCCCCTACATGCTCTTTTCACCCAAATGTCTGTGCTGAAACCCCCTACATGGTTTTAAACCCCTATACTGTGCTGAATGCTGAACCTCCATACACCCAACCCCTTACTGTGTGAACTCCCCATACACTGCTCAAACACCCAATTCGTGCTGAAAAAATCCCATACACTGCTCATTAACCCCCTATTTCTGTGCTGAAACCTATACCGCTCATTTTACACTATACTGTGCTGAATGCTAAAAAACCCCTACATGTTATAAAACCCTATTCTGGCTGGCTGTAACCCCCCATACATGCTCTACCCCCTTACTGTGCTGAACCTCCCATACAGTATTTTCACCTATATGTGTGAATGCTGAAAAATCCCCCTACATGTATACACCCTATAACTGGGCTGAAAACCCCCCATACATGCTATACCCCCTATACTGTGCTGAATCTGAAAAACCCCCCATACATGTCATTTCACCCCTATATGTGTGAATTCCCCCTTTCCCCCTTTACACCGCTATACTGTGCTGAAACCTCCCATACACTGCTCAAAACCCCTATACGTGGAATGCTGAAAAACCCCCATTTCATGTTATACACCGCTATATGTGCGAATCCCCCCTACACCCTTTTACTTCGGTGCTGAACCCTCCCATACACTGCTCATACACCACTATACTGTGCTGAATTCCCCCTTCATCTCATACACCTATATGTGTGAAAACCTCCCAAATGTATACACCACTATCTGTGCTGAAACAATCCCCTTCAGTTATACACATAACTGTGCGAAGCTGAACCTCCCATACATGCTCATACACCCTATATGTGTGAAAGCTGAACCTCCATACATGATACACCGCTATACTGTGCTGAATGCTGTAACCTCCCCCCACAGGGTCATACCCCTTACTGTGCTGAAAAATCCCAACATGCCAACCACTTACTGTGCTAATGCTGAAAAACCCCCCATACAATGTTACCCCACATATGTGCTTGGGAAAAATCCATACAGCTCATACCCTATCTGTGCTGAAAACCTCCCCAAAATGTCATACACCAAAACTGTGCTGAACCCCAATAAGCTCATACACCCCTATATGTGGGTGAACCCCCCATACATGCTCAACCCCTATACGTGCTGAAAGTGAAAAACCCCCATACATGTCATCACCCCATTCTGTGCTGAATCAACCCATACCTGCTTTAACACCCCCCTACTGTGCGAAAAACCCCCCATACCTGCCATACACCCTATCTGTGGGAAAAAAAAAACCCCCCATCACTGTATCACCCTCTCATACACCAACTATAAGGTGCTTGCTGAATGCTGTAACTATCCCATACATGCCATTACACCGCTATACTGTGCTGAATGCTGAAACCTCCCATACACTGCTCATACACCGCTATACTGTGCTGAATGCTGTAACCTCCCATACACTGCTCATACACCGCTATACTGTGCTGAAACCTCCCATACACTGCTCATACACCGCTATACTGTGCTGAATGCTGTAACCTCCCATACACTGCTCATACACCACTATACTGTGCTGAATGCTGAAACCTCCCATACACTGCTCATACACCGCTATACTGTGCTGAATGCTGAAACCTCCCATACACTGCTCATACACCACTATACTGTGCTGAATGCTGTAACCTCCCATACACTGCTCATACACCACTATACTGTGCTGAATGCTGTAACCTCCCATACACTGCTCATACACCACTATACTGTGCTGAAACCTCCCATACACTGCTCATACACCACTATACTGTGCTGAATGCTGTAACCTCCCATACACTGCTCATACACCACTATACTGTGCTGAATGCTGTAACCTCCCATACACTGCTCATACACCGCTATACGGTGCTGAATGCTGAAACCTCCCATACACCACTATACTGTGCTGTAACCTCCCATACAGTGCTCATACACCGCTATACTGTGCTGAATGCTGTAACCTCCCATACAGTGCTCATACACCGCTATACTGTGCTGAATGCTGTAACCTCCCATACACTGCTCATACATTGCTACTGAAATGATTGATAGGAAATAAAACAAGTGGATCTTCAGGCAAGATTCCTCCTGAAATCCTACAAGAAGCCTCATTCATGGCCGGACAGTGGACACTCCAAAGAACGGGGCGAGAGCACAAGACGCTCATTGATCCCAGGGAGCGGAAACTTTTATGGGGACACGAGGACATGTGAAGAGGAGTGCGGTCATGGGTTCCCTTTCTATTGGATTAAGCGGTTGGGTCTTTTATTTCTGTAAATTTTGTTTTAATGAAATAAAGACGTATTTTGGAAATTCAATGTACTGTCCTGATGAACACACTGCCCTTCCCTAGGTGTCTACACAGTGCGAAGCGGGAGATCTGACCCAAATCGGGCACAGATGTAGCAGAGCTGAAACGGTCATCAACACGAATTACTGCCTCTGGGAATGAGCCACCATAGTTGTGGGGAAAACAAGATTTGGTTCTGTACATCCCCAAAAACTTTTTGAAAAAAATGAGCATAGGTGCCACTGGTGTGGCAGCATTATACATACACAATCCAATATCAGCAGCTCTACTAGCACAAACAAAAAACAATCAAAAGGCACATAGGAATTTTTGGAAAAGCATTTCTGCTGTATGTTACAGTCACACCAGTGGGCACCTATGCTCATTGTTTTCAAAAAAAGTTTTTGGGGCCCCATGCTCGCAAAACAAAAAACAACAACCAACCACAAAAAAACAAAAAAAAAAAACCAACCAAAAAAAAAACAAAAAACACAAAAAAAAAAACCAAAAAAAAAAAACAAAAAAAAACAAAAAAAACACAAACAAAAAAACCAACAAAAAACACAAAAAAAAAAAAAAACACAAAAAAAAAACAACAAAAAAAACCAACAACAACAACCAACCCAAACAAAATATAACACCAAAAAAAAACAAAAAAACAAAAACCCCCCCCCCCCAAAAAAACAAAAAACAAAAAAATTAAAAAAAAAAAAAAAAAAAAAAAAAAAAAATGAAAAAAAAAAAAAATAAAAAAAAATAAAAAAGAAAAAAAAAAAGCAAACATTGTTTTCTAGACTGTTTCTATGGGGGGAGTGGTTGCCACTTCTTTGGTTTTTGCACTCCACCCACCTGCACAGGTTTTTAAATCAATGCAGAATACCTTCTCCCTGAACCTACAACCAATTCACTGTCAGTGCTGCAGCGCCCTCTACAACCTATTCACGGTCAGTGCTGCAGCGCCCACTACAACCTATTCACGGTCAGTGCTGCAGCGCCATCTACAACCTATTCACGAGTCAGTGTGCACGCGCCCTCTACAACCTATTACGGTCAGTGCTGCTGCGCCCTATACAACCTATTCACGGTCCAGTGCTGCAGCGCCCCCCTACAACCTATTCACGGTCAGTGCTGCAGCGCCCTCTACAACCTATTCACGGTCAGTGCTGCAGCGCCCTCTACAACCTATTCACGGTCAGTGCTGCAGCGCCCTCTACAACCTATTCACGGTCAGTGCTGCAGCGCCCTCTACAACCTATTCACGGTCAGTGCTGCAGCGCCCTCTACAACCTATTCACGGTCAGTGCTGCAGCGCCCTCTACAAAACCTATTCACGAGTCTAGTGCTGCAGCGCCTCTACAACCTATTCACGGTCAGTGCTGCAGCGCCTCTAACAACCTATTCCACTGTCAGTGCTGCAGCGCCCCTCTACAACCTATTTCGGTCCGTGCTGCAGAGCCCCCTCACAACCTATTCACGAGTTCAGTGCTGCAGCGCCCCCTACAACCTATTCACGGGGGTCAGTGCTGCAGCGCCCTACAACCTAGTCACGGTCAGTGCTGCAGCGCCCCCTACAACCTATTCACGGTCAGTGCTGCAGCGCCCTCTACAACCTATTAACGGTCAGTGCTGCAGCGCCCCCTACAACCTATTCAAGGTCAGTGCTGCAGCGCCCCCTACAACCTATTCACGGTCAGTGCTGCAGCGCCCTCTACAACCTATTAACGGTCAGTGCTGCAGCGCCCTCTTCTAACCTTATTCACGGTCAGTGCTGCTGCGCCCTCTACAACCTATTCACGGTCAGTGCTGCAGCGCCCCCTACAACCTATTCACGGTCAGTGCTGCAGCGCCCCCTACAACCTATTCACGGTCAGTGCTGCAGCGCCCCCTACAACCTATTCACGGTCAGTGCTGCAGCGCCCCCTACAACCTATTCACGGTCAGTGCTGCAGCGCCCTCTACAACCTATTCACGGTCAGTGCTGCAGCGCCCTCTACAACCTATTCACTGTCAGTGCTGCAGCGCCCTCTACAACCTATTTATGGTCAGTGCTGCAGCGCCCTCTACAACCTATTTATGGTCAGTGCTGCAGCGCCCTCTACAACCTATTTATGGTCAGTGCTGCAGCGCCCGCTGTCATACCGAGAAGGAAAACCTAGGAAACACAGAGTGCTATTTTACACAGAACAGGACCATGATCTGAACGCTGTATATAGTACTCCCTCAATAATATACATAATCTATATACTGCTGGCGCTCAGCCAGGGACCCTACACGCTCTGCATAAAGGTGGACGGACCTCTCTGTGCATCCCTGCTAGATACTTCATACACAACTCTAATCTTTTCAGGTGAATACAATCTATTGTCCCCTGTTATCAGCCATTACAAACCCCCTAGTACTGCGAGCTTAGATTTACTCACATAGGTAGGACTGATCTCCCCGTAATAAGTCCTAGTCTATAACAGCACAACATGAAACACTTGGGCAGGGACTATATTATATATTATATATAAATTAATACTACTATATATATATATATATAGTATCATATAATTATATATATATATTAATAATTTATATATATTATTATATTTACACACCACACACACACATACATATATCTATCTATATCTCTATATCTATCTATATCTCTATAATCTATATCTATATATCTATAATATCTATATCTATATTATTATATATTTTTATATATTATATATATATACACATACCACACACACACATCATACATACATATATAACATATATTATCCCATCCATACTTGGGAGAAAGAATCAGAGCGGCACTCGCCAGTCTTCTTTTTCCTAGAATATATATATATAATTACACACATACACCTCTATATATACATATGTAATTGTATGTGTTTGTACATAGGTCATGAGCCCAATAATATAATAGCGTACAGTTGAAACCGGAAGTTTCCACCCACTATATAAGAAGCCCCATCTGCAGGTTTTTCTCACTCTCTGACATGAAATCAGATTTTAGGTCAATTAGGAAACCCAAAATTATTTATATTTTGCCAAAATGCAGATATTAATTAGAGAGAATTTTTAAGAATTTTTATTTCTTTCTGTAAAGTCAGAAGATTCCTCCATTTCATTAGTATTTGGTGGATTTGACCTTAAAACTGTCAGGACATGGGTTCAAAAGTTCTGGATACCTTCCAAATGTTTCTCACATAGGTGGTTGGAATTTTGGCCACTTCCTCCTGACAGGAAACTGGAGTAACTGAGCCAATGTTTGGATGTCACCTTTGCTCGGCCTTTTCAGCTTTACCATAAATTTTCAATAGGATTGAGATCAGGGCTTTGTGTTGGCCGATCCCCAAAACACGACTTGGTTCTCTTTAAGCCACTTGTGTAACCAGTTTGGCAGTAGCTTCAGGTCATTGTCAATTTTGAATAACCCAATTCTTGTCCAAGCTGTAACTTCCTGGCTGATGTCTTGAGAAGATGCTGCCTTCAGTATTGCCCCTTAATCTTCTTTCCTCATGATGCCAACTTTTCTGTGAAGTGCACCGTCCCTCTGCAGCAAATACCATCCACAACATTATGCTGCCGCCCCCCATGTTTCACAGTTGGGATGGTGTTCTTCGGATTCAAGCTTCTCCTTTTTTCTCCAAACCGTTACGATGGTCATTATGGCCTCAACAGTTACAATTTTGGTTTCGTCAGACCACAGGACATGTCTCCAAAAATTTAGCTCTTTGTTCCTGTGCATTTGCATTCATCTGGCTTTTAAATGTTTCTTTTGGAGTAAATGGCTTCCTCCTGGAAGAGGACTTTTTTTTTCCCCAAAAAAGCCATATAGATACGCGTACTGCGTTTTATGTGGATAATGAAACAATCGTACCAGCTTCCCCACCATCTTCACCAAGGTCTTTTGCCTTCTGTTCTTGGGTTGATATGCTCATGTTGGACTAAAGGCCGTTTTCTCTGGAGACACAGAACCAGTCTCCTTCCTGGAGCGGTTTGAGGACTGGACGATTTCCATTTGTTTGTATTAGGGTTTTAATTGTTTGTACAGATTAACGAGGCACCTTCAGGTATCTGGAAATTGCACGTCCACAATTCTCTTCCGGATATCTTGGCTGATTTCTCAAGACTTTCCCATGATGTTACACACGGAAGCAGTGTGTTTCTGGTGTGCATACAAAATACATCCACAGTCTCTAATTAACTCAGATGTTGTCAATAAACTTACCAGAAGCTTCCAAAGAAATGACCTCATCATATGGGCGGTCCCAAATTGTTTAAAGGCAGAGTAATCCCAGTGTATGAAAACTTCTGACTTTGAAGTAATAAAAATGTCTTAAAAAAAATCTCTCATTATTCTGCATTTGGCAAATAGAAATAATTTGGTTCCCAATTGACCTAAAACGGGGAAGGTTTTATTCTGTGCTTTCACACAGTTTTTAGTGCAGTTTTAACTTTGGCCGGGCCTCCAATTAAACTGCCTTTATTACCAGCAGCTGCTTTCCGTTGTCTAAATTGTTCAGGAAGGTGTTTCAAGTAAGTCATCAATGACTGTGTTTGAAGTCTTTTGGATAGAAACACATTAATTGATGTCTCACTTTCCATTCAGTTTAGAGAAGTGCAAAAAGCTTTGCTGGGAATAAAGGCAGTTTAATTGGTGCTTTTAGCAATGAAGTATCCAGCACGACAGGTATTATATTAAAAACAGATAATACTCACCAGATTGAGAACAGTATCAGTGTTCGTGCACAACGAGGCATGGAGAATACTGCGCTTACGCGTTTCGGGCGGAAAATTACATGCCCTTACTCATTACGACTCAGTTTAATTGGCGTGCAGTCAAAACTGCACCGAAACTGCGCCGTGTGAAAGCGCCCTTACAGCCCGAAAAAAACGCAACATTTAGTGTTCCTAAAGAGCGAGCCAGGACCTGTGCCCCTCCGCCCACCCTCGCACTGCCCGCCTGCTCATCGCCCACAGTAACATATGACACACTGCCATACAATTTTAAAACTCATCTTGTAAATATTTAACGCTCCAACAGTGGAGAATGAAAGACGGGAGAGCGTAGAATAAATCTTCATGTGTAGCAGCAGGACGCCGTGTTTAGATCTCACATCCACAGGTGTGAACTGAATATCTATATATGGCTATACACAGCTGGATGTAAACCGGGGCGGGCGCGAGGGTAGAAAAGAGATTAGCACAAGAACATCGCGCCACGGGCAGCGCTCACCACCGCACACCGCTCAGCTGGTACTAGGTGCTATCAGCAAATAAAGTTTCATCTCTATATATTTACATTTTCTTTTACTCTGTGCTTAAATTTCTCACTATTTTTAAGATCCCTGCCTGCAGACAGTGAATGGGAGCAGAAGCTAAAAACCTGTTGCACAGCTAATGTATAGGGTCAAGACAACTCTGAACAGTCTCAGTCTGGACTCTAGGTTACACCTAAATGTTTACTGACTGCAAACAAGGATAATAACAAAATTAAATAAAAAATTAAGCAGTCTATTATAAAGTTGGAAAGTTAAACCCCTTTCACGAGAAACTCCCCCTTAGCCCTCTCTAAACCTTGATAGTGATGTGGGGGGATTTTATTTATATATATATATTATATATTATATATATATATATATATATATATAAAATATATATATATATATAAACCCCACCACCCGTTTTTTTGCTTTTTTCAACTTTACTCTGTGTGAGTACACCCCTCACATTTAAGTAAATATTGTGTTATATCTTTGCATGGGACAACACTGAAGATCTGACACTTGGGTACAATGTAAAGTAGTCAGTGTACAGCTTGTATCAGTGTAAATGTGGTCTCAAAATAACTCGACACACCCATCAATGCCTAAACTGCTGGCAACAAAAGTGAGTACACCCCTAAGTGACAACAAAAGTGAGTACACCTGTACACTTTTATTGTCACTTAAGGGTGTCCTCACTTTTGCCGTCAATTAGGGGTGTCCCCACTTTCGTTGCCAACGGTTTAGACACTGATGTCTGTGCCGAGTTATTTTGAGGACACCACGTTCCCCTGTGATACAAGCCGAGCACTGACTACTTTACATTGTATCAAAGTGTCAGATCTTCAGTGTTGTCCCATGAAAAGATATAATACAATGTTTACAGATATTTGAGGAGTGTATTTACTTTTGTGTTATACACAGTGTCATTTTGCATGTGGGTTATATACATATAACATTCACTATGACAAAACAATTACATATATACACACACACATACATACCAGTTCAACAAGATGTGTAATAAAGTCTTGTAACTTATGGGGCATGCTGGCACTTGTAGTTCCATAGCAGATAGTAGCTGTGGAACGACAAGTTCCAGCATGCCACAGCAGCACATGAGATGAGAATGAGATGAAATCTTCTTACCAGGGGCACAGACAGCAAAACAAATGTAAAAACCCTTCCCTGCACCATCCAAAACAAAAACCTTGTTGTACTGAAGTTACATTTAATATAAATTACCCTGTTGGGTGTGTGTGTGTGTTTTTATTTTATAATTATATATATAATATATAATATTACCATACATTACATACACACAGTCCTCGGGTTATGAATAGGATATGGACTGTAGGTTTGTTCTTGAGTTTAATTTGTATATAAGTCAGATGTTCTATTATCTGCGGTGGAACATGGAACTACAAGAGCAAGCAAGCCCCATAAGTCTCCGATTGTAACTATGGGACAGATGTAAGGTGGAACGGTGTAAGTCGGGGACTATCTGTATATACACACACACTGTATATAAATACATACGCATTCAAAATAACAAAACTTTAATGCACATGTTCTTGAGGTTACTCATGAACGATCCTACTGGTGAGCATAGCCATTATATACAGGGAGTCTCGTACCTTAGTTGTGCTTTGAGCTCAGTAAACCGCGGCCTCCGGCTAGGGTCATACGCCCAGCACTTGGTCATAAGGCTATAGAGTGTAGGAGGGCAATTGGGTGGCATGGGCAGGCGTTCTCCGTTCTCTATCCGGCCAATCACATCGTTATTCTTTACGCCCTGGAAAGGCTTTACTCCATACATTAAGATCTCCCACATACACACACCTGGGAAGACAAGAACGGAAATCATCAGCAAAACCACAAGTCCCAGACGGGTCTTAGGCTAAATTCACACATTGCGTTACTTCATGCGTCCTTCCTGCCCCCTTTTTTTGGCGCTTCTCGACTAACTTAAAAAACATATGCTGTAAAAGTCCATTATTTTTTTTTATGTAGGTGGTATGTAATGAACTCTTAATTGGAACGTATATGTTTTTCATACAGTTATAAAAATACCCTCAAAAAACGCAATGTGTGAACGCAGCCTTGTCACCCACAGAAACTTCCACTGGATTCTACAGATACCGGATTATTAGATATTCTGGATTACTAGACAGCATATGTAACAATACTGAAGCAACATCTCAATACATCAGCCAGGAGGTTAAAGCTTGGGCAGAAATGGATCTTCCAAATGGACAATGACCCAAAGCTACTGCCAAACTGGTTACAAAGTGGATTTGGGGGAACCCCAATCATGTTTTGGAGCGGCCCTCACAAAAGCCCTGATCTCAATCCTATTGGAAATTTATGGGCAAAGCTGAAAAAGGCCGGTTGCGAGCAAGAGACCCCCAAACATGGTCAGTTGACACCAGTTCTGGGCAGGGGGGAATGGGCCAAATTCCTACCCAAATATTGTGAAAAGCTTGTGGAAGGATCCAGAACATTTGTCCCTAGTCCCACATTTTTAAGGGCCAAAGCCACCAAATACTATGAAATGGATGGAAAACTGCTAAATTTGCAGAAAATAATAAAAATTGCCTTAAAATTCTCTCTTCATTCTGCATTTGGCAAATAGAAATAATTTAGGTTCCTTATTAAAACTAAAAACGGGGAAGGTTTTTTCGGGTTTTTCATGTCAGTTTAGTGAGAAAAACCTGCAGTTGGGGCTTTTTATAGAGGGGAGGGAAAAACCTGCAGATGGGGATTTTTTTTAGAGGGGATGGAAACTTCTGGTTTCAACTGTAAATGGCGCCACAACTGTGACACCATATGAGCCCAGACTGTCCTTGTGACTCACAGCAACCAATCAGAGATCAGCTTTCATTTTACCAAAGAAGTGTAAGAATTGAAAGCTGTGCACTGATTGGTTGCTACGGGCAACAGACAGTTTACCGTCTTGAAAAAATGAGGGCTTCACTTTAAGGCCATGTTCACACGGCAATGACTGGGACATATTTCAGTCCGTAATTACGCGCTGCAGTGCGCAAATTACGGGCTGAATACGTCCCAGTCATTACGGTAATCCACAGGTCTCATAGAGAACTATGTATGACGTCTCCTCTCCCTGCTCGGCGAATCCGCTGCGGGGGGAGATAATTGACATGTGAATTACCAGAAGCGTATACGCGCCGCTGGTAATGCAAGTCAATGGGCCGGCGAGGTGTCGGCCCCCCGCTCCCTCCCCCGCCCGCGCCACACGGCGTAATTACGTCCCGCAGTTAAGCCGTGTGAACACAGCCTAAGACAGTCTGTTGCCCACAGCAGCCAATCAGCGCTCGGCTTTCATTTTCTATACTGCTCTGGTAAAATGAAAGCTGGCTTCTGATTGGTTGCTATGAACTCTGATTGCTGCCCATAGCAACCGGAGTATCTGAGTTTGTTCACACGGCGTACTGCGGCACGTAATGTGCGCGATGCAATATGCCGGGTGTTTTAGAAGTACGCGCTGGCTAGTGTGTACTTCTAAAACAGCGACAGCTGGCTCCCATTGATTTTCACTCTCCCTGACGTGTAAGGCCTGCGGAAAGAAGCGACATGTTAATTGTTTTCCCCGCCGCCTAGTATACGTATTATATTATAAGGTCGGGTGTTCATAGCTCTCAATGAGAACTATGAATTACTGCAATTGCTGGGTGCATTGCAGGGCAATTTCGTGCCGAGATACGTTGTGTGAACATACCCTTAGGGCAGTGGTCTCCAGCTGCCAGGAAACTACAATTCCCAATATAATGATACAGATTATATAAATGCATGATGGGAGTTGTAGTTTCCCAGCAGCTGGAGAGCTGTACTATGCAGACCACTGCCTTAAGGTATGTTCACACGGCATATTGCGGTGAAGACGCCATGCGTTTAGAAGAAGGCGCTGATCAGCGCGTTCTTCTAAAGCGCACAGGGGGCCGGCCCCATTCACTTTCATTACCCCTGCTGCGTATATGTCGGAAAGAAGGGATGTCACTTCTTTCCCCTGACGTTCAATACATGGCGGGGAAGACAGCAGGTAATTATAGTTCTAAGAGCAATGATTAACGCCCTTACAGAGCGTATTTCGGGGCGCATTGCAGCGCAATTAGGCCCCGTTCACACGGCTTATTTGTCCACGGATTGGCGCCGTAATCCGCGCCGGATTTGCGCTGCAGTACGGCGCCAATCCGGAGTAATTACGGTAATCCACTGCTCTTATAGAGAACAGTGGATTCCGTCGCTCCTCCCCGCTCGGCAAATCCGCTGCGGGGGGGAGAAAGTGACATGTAAATTTTTTCGGCGCGGACGCGCCCTAGATAATGCATTGTCTTTTGGGGTCGGCGGGGCCGCGCCCCGCCCTTATTCACGCCGGAATTGCGAGCGCAATCCCCGGCTCACAAATCCGGCGTGAATAGCTTGTGTTGGACGGGCCTTACCAAATCTGAAATAGCCTTAGGATTTTGATGCTGTTTTTGAAGCATTTCCTTGCCCAAAACAGAATCAAAAAAGCCTCAAATTCCCCCAGGTTGTTGATTCTGAAGATTTTATGCGCATTTTCCACGCTTTTTTTTGGAAGACGCTGAAAAAGAAGTGTCATGTCAATTCTTGAAGCGTTTTCAACACTGAAAATCCCCATAGGAATCAATGGAAAGCTTCAAAACCTCAGTGCGATTTTAGATGCAGTTTTTGGCGCGGCAATTAATTGTATGGGTGTGTCAGAAAGAAAAGTGTGTCGGAAAACCTCGTCCAAAACCTGATCAAATCCTCCTTTGAAAAGTTCTGCATCGAGGGGCTTTTCAGACGAGGTTTTGACGCTGATTTGGATGCAAAAAATTCAGTGTCCAAATCAACCGTGTGAACTTACTCTAGGACTATGTTCACACGGTGTGTTGACTATGTCTTTACGATACGTAAAATGCATTGCGTAAGATGTATCTAAATACGAATCACAAAACGTGGCATGTATTTGGATATGTCTTCTGGACTGAAAAAACGTATCCCCATTGTTTTTATTGGCTTTTAAATGAGTAAAACAGATCAAGAAGTGATGTCACTGCTTTGTACGGATCCGTAAAACGCAATATAACAACGTATGTAAAATAAGACAAAATGACGCTACGTATTTTACATTGATATCAATGTAAACTATATGGAATATTGTTAAATACATATTCGGGTACATAATACATACCCAAATATGTGTTTCACAAAATCATTGTGAACAAAACCTCTGATGTAGAGGAGTTTTGCAGCAACGTTAGGAACAGAGCTGTAGTTAACATCTCCGTTCCTAGAGCAGTCTCTGTAAAAACCAAGAAGAGGAGGAAACCTCCAGGCTCCGCCACTTAACTCACTGATTGCAGCAGTCAGTGACCGCGACATAAGCAATGGGCAGTCCCCTGCTCTATACATGACCCGATGGAGCCTGGGGAATGTCTGTACATGGGGATCTAGAGTCTATGGACCAAGAGTAGCTCCAGGGCTGGCTGTATGCAAAGCCTGCAGTCAGGGTACACAGTATGCTGCCCTGACTGCAGACTGTGTCTTACGGACACAGAAAGTAATGTATTAGCATATTAATGCATGCTAATACTTTACAAAGAGTTAAAAAAAAAAAAAAAAAAAAAAAAAGAAAGTGTTAAATAGTGATCCCTTGATGGGATTAAAACAAAAAAGAAAAAAAAAAAAAGTGTATAAAACAATAAAGAAAATAAATATTTAATAAAAAAAAGTTGTCGTGCAAACCACACAAAAAAATAATCTTTTTTTTAACTCTGTAGTATCCACATGACCTGCAGAATCCCTTTAACAGGCTATTTAGTGTGAAATGTGAATGGTGCAAAAATACAAATGAAGAAAAACACTTTTTATATTCACGCTGAATTTTTTTTTTTTTTTTTAAATTCTGCAGTAATTTATATACAACTTCTCCCGCATAAAACATGTCCTCATGCAACTGTATCACTTAAAAGATAAAAAAGTTACAGCTGTTAAAACGGAAGGAGGCAAAAACTATAAAATCCTTTCCCGGCCCGGAGCTTAAGGGGTTTAAGTATTATTATTAATTCAACCACTTACCATTATAATCCCCCCAAAAAAGTAACATAAATAATACCATAAGTTTGAAATGTTAGACTTTAAACTTATTTACTCTGAAAAGTAAATGTTATCAAAAGAGGAAAATTGAAGGAAAAAAAAATTGCATTTGTTTGCTTCCCACCAAAAATATATAATAAAAAGTGATGGAAGTCTTATGCAGCTCTAAAACTGGGACAATAAACTATAACTCACCCCGCAAACAACGAGCCCTTGTGAAGATCAGCTAGCCAAAAAATAAAAAGCTGTTGGCTTCAAAAATGTCGACGGAGCAAAATAAAAAAGAATTCAAAAGGAATAAAATATAACAAAAAATACAATTAAATTTGGCATTGCCGAAACTGCACTGACCTGCAAAATAAAGTTATCACACCGTTTACACCGCACGGTGAACGCTATAAGGGTGCTTTCACACGGTGCATTTTTGGTACGTTTTTTGTGCAGAAATGTATAGCATTAATTGATTTGCCTTTCTACATAAAAAAAACGCGTGAAAAAAAGCACCAAAAACGCATTGTGTGAAAGCACCCTAAAAAAGGAACCCAAAGCAAAATGGTGCTTTTTATTGTATTATATGGTATGTTAAATAGCACCCCTAAAAAAAAAAAAAAAAAACAAACAAACAAACAACTTATTCTGCAAAAAACAAAGGCCTAAAATGGTCATATCGATAGAAAAATAGTGTTTGGGTGCAAACAAGAAGGAAATGAAAAATAAAAAAAGGACGGCACCAAAAAAGAAAAAAAAACACAACAGTATTAAAAAAGGAATAAAATGGTACAGCCTACCCCCCAGACTTCACAGCGTTGCATGGTCCCTGTTATCACCTCAGGTTCCCATAAAGAAGAATGCAGTGGCAGGTTTAAAGGGGTTCTCCACCTTCCAATAAAATCATAACTTTCCTCCGGTTCCAGTGCAAGTCTCCCCAGCCTTCTGTTCTGTGACTTCCAAACTGGGACATCAACGCCGCAGCCCCCGATTGGCTGCACTGCTGATGGGCTTCTATCTACATCACCGTTCACAGTGTTTCACTTCCGAACGGTGATGTAAGTAGAGGCACGTGAGTGCTGTAGCCAAATTAGGGGCTGTGCCGATGACGCACCCGTTCGGAAGTGAAAGAGCAGAAGACCAGAGAGACCCGGCGCTTGAACCAGAGGAAGGACAGTATAAAATTTTTTATTTTTTTTTGTTACTGGGGCCTCAGGAGCTATTGAAATGATTTTATAGAAGGTGGAGAACCCCTTTAACTGCTTAACGACTGCCCACTGGTTATACACTCACCGGCCACTTTATTAGGTACACCTGTCCAACTGCTCGTTAACATTTAATTTCTAATCAGCCAATCACATGGCGGCAACTCAGTGCATTTAGGCATGTAGACATGGTCAAGACAATCTCCTGCAGTTCAAACCGAGCATCAGTATGGGGAAGAAAGGTGATTTGAGTGCCTTTGAACGTGGCATGGTTGTTGGTGCCAGAAGGGCTGGTCTGAGTATTTCAGAAACTGCTGATCTCCTGGGATTTTCACGCACAACCATCTCTAGGGTTTACAGAGAATGGTCCGAAAAAGAAAAAACATCCAGTGAGCGGCAGTCCTGTGGGCGGAAAGGCCTTGTTGATGCCAGAGGTCAAAGGAGAATGGGCAGACTGGTTCGAGCTGATAGAAAGGCACAGTGACTCAAATAGCCACCCGTTACAACCAAGGTAGGCAGAAGAGCATCTCTGAACGCACAGTACGGCGAACTTTGAGGCAGATGGGCTACAGCAGCAGAAGACCACACCGGATGCCACTCCTTTCAGCTAAGAACAGGAAACTGAGGCTCCAATTTGCCCAAGCTCATCGAAATTGGACAGTAGAAGATTGGAAAAACGTTGCCTGGTCTGATGAGTCTCGATTTTCTGCTGCGACATTCGGATGGTAGGGTCAGATATTTGGCGTCAACAACATGAAAGCATGGATCCATCCTGCCTTGTATCAACGGTTCAGGCTGGTGGTGGTGGTGTCATGGTGTGGGGAATATTTTCTTGCACTCTTTGGGCCCCTTGGTACCAATTGAGCATCGTTGCAACGCCACAGCCTACCTGAATATGTTGCTGACCATGTCCATCCCTTTATGACCACAATGTACCCAACATCTGATGGCTACTTTCAGCAGGATAATGCGCCATGTCATAAAGCTGGAATCCTCTCAGACTGGTTTCTTGAACATGACAATGAGTTCACTGTACTCAAATGGCCTCCACAGTCACCAGAACTCAATCCAATAGAGCAACTTTGGGATGTGGGGGAACGGGAGATTCGCATCAAGGATGTGCAGCCGACAAATCTGCGGCAACAGAGTGAAGCCATCATGTCAATATGGACCAAAATCTCTGAGGAATGCTTCCAGCACCTTGTTGAATCTATGCCACGTAGAATTGAGGCAGTTCTGAAGGCAAAAGGGGGTCCAACCCGTTACTAGCATGGTGTACCTAATAAAGTGGCCGGTGAGTGTAGTCGGCGGGAGGTGGTCGCTGCAGACAGAGGAGTTTTGTGGCTCCCAGTGCTGCAGCTACGCTAGGAACAGAGGTGTACTTTACAGCTCTGATCCTAGAGCAGCCCCTAATAGCAGCAGGAAGCGGAGGAAGCCTCCGATCCCAGGCATGTAACCCTTCGATTGCTGTGGTCATAATCAAAGTGCAATCCCCTGCACCATTGGGTGATCGGGACTTCCGGGGACCCAAAGGAACTTGGGGAACATCTGTGAGCCCAGTGACCTAGACTAGCCCCAGGGCTGTCTGTATAACAAGTCTGTAGTCAGGGCACATCAAGTGCTGCTCTGACTGCTGCCTGTGTCATACTGACAAAGATTGTAATGTATTAGAATATTCATGTATGCTAACAAAATACCAAGTGTAAAAAAAATTTGAATAGTTATCCCTTAAAGGGATTAAAAAAAGTAAAAAACAAGTGTGGACAAAAAACGAATAAAATAAAAACAAATACTTAATAAAAAAAATAATTGCGTATACATTACAAAAAATCCTACACATATTAGGTATCCACGTGACCGTAATAACCTGTAGAATTAATTTAGTGCGAAAAGTGAATGGTGTAACAAAATAAAAAAAAATGGAAAAAAAAATCTGCAGTAATTTATATGTAAACTCAAACTATGCCTCCAAAAAGGGCAACTTCTCCTGCATAAAGCAAGTCCTGGTTGCTACAGCTACAGACCTGTTCTCTCTCTCCTGATAGGCTGCCAGTATTGGTTGCTACAGCTACAGACCTGTTCTATCCCTCCTGATAGGCTGTCAATGCTGGTCGCTATACTTACAGACCTGGTGTCCTCAGCAGCTTGTGACTGCAGGCCAGTAGAAGCCAGTAAACACGCCCCATAATTAAAAAGTGAAACCGAGAAAACAGGACTGAGGTGAGATGAATCGATGTAGTTAGACAACCCCTTTAAGGCAGCCTGGGAGTCAAAAATCTGGTTAATCTATTATTTTTTTCTGATTGCTTTAATTCTGTGCCCCGAGGACACGGGTCACTTGTAGGATCCACTCACCAAACATCCACACGTCACTCGCAGAGGTAAAGCGCCGGAAGTTAATGGACTCTGGAGCCATCCACTTGATGGGAAGTTTACCTTTGGAAGCTGCAAAACAAGAAAAACCAACATTAAATTAAACAAAAGTGTCATCTGCTAGAAGTGAAAAATGTTCACAAAAATCCACAAAATCTGAAAACTTACAATTTCTACAAACACTACTTAATATATGTCTGGGGGTTCTGGTTCTCATTGAGGAGATCCTGTACGGAGTCTTACAGGTAAAGCACCATGGGAAAAAATATGCAAACGAGCTCTTCTCCAGAACGAACCCTGTGCCGTCTACAGTTACATCCAGCAGGTGGCTCTGCAGACCAGGGTCTTCCTCCCAGAGGAGAGCTAGTCTATATGTATGTGTGTGTGTATATATATTTATAATTAATATATATTAATATACATATAGAGAGAGAGAGGGGAGAGGAGAGAGAGAGAAGAGAGAGAGGGGAGAGAGGAGAGAGGAGAGGGGGAAAAGAGAGAGAGAGAGAGAGAGAGAGAGGGGAGAGGGGAGAGAGAGAGAGACAAGGGGAAAAGGAAAAGGGGAGGGGGAGGGGAGAGAAGGAGGGGAGGGGAGAGAGAGAGAGAGAGAGAGAGAGAGAGAGAAGAATCAGTCATTTATAACCCCAGTGTGTTGTGCGCGCGTGTTACACACATATATAAAAATATGTGTGTGTAAATATGTGTCACGCGCGCACACACACTGGTGGTTATAAAATTTTTTGACTGATTTTTCTTCCTCTCTCACCTCTCTCTCTAAATAATAAATATATATATATATATATACACACACATATAATATATACACAGTCTGATTTTATTTTTTTCACAGTTCATAGAGGTTAGTTAATTGGTTTTCCATTATACTTCAGATTTCAATTCCTCTTTGTTTTCAGAATCTCTGCTTGTTGTCTGTGAACAGAACCACTAGTGGCAATTTTTTTTTTTAAAGGTCTTTTGGTCAAAAGTGCATAAATGTATCTTTATGATCTGTAACAAGCTCAGTAACTCACTCAGCGGCACATGCGGCATGGGAGGTGTTAGACCTCTGCTTGCAGTCAGTGAACACAACCACTGCATGACATATATAGAGGTCAACTGGTCAATGTTATAAGCCTTGCTACAGGGTTTCTGCACCTTCGTGTGTAAGGGCATGTTCACACGGCATATTGCGGCGCATGCCTGTGCACACTGCAATATGCTTGCTGATGACAGTATGCATATTGCGGTACGCACTTTCAATGACACTACGGCTCGGCCTCCTATTCACTTTCCTCAACGCATACTCGCCTAAAAGAAGTGACATTCTGTGTGCCGGGAAATACAACGGGCCATCATAGCACTCAATGAAAGTTATGATTTTACCATATTTGCCGGACACACTTCAGGCACATTGCAGTGCAATTACGTGCCAAAGTGAGCCCACAAACACGCTGTGTGAACATACCCTAACACACCTAGGCCTCCTTTAAGGAGCATATGTGGTCAAGGCAAGGTTTTAAAGGTTGAACTCACTACAGGATTATGCAGCTATTTATGTTAAAGATCTGCAACAACAAGTCCACTTTGCAATATGTGTACCATTAACAGTGTTCCAACCTATTTCCTAGATCTCCCCTCTATGTATATGGGCTGCATCACTCCTCAGTCACTAATAGCTACAGACCTTGTATTGATCTATCCTGTATTAGGCTGCAGCACTGGTTTGCTATAGCTACAGACCCTGTTCTCTTCTCCTCCCTGAAAGGCTGCTAGCACTGGTCACTATAGCCCTGTTCTCTCTCTCGTGATAGGCTGTCAGCACTGATTGCTATAGCTACAGACCTGTTCTCTCTCTCCTGATAGGCTGCTATAGCTACAGACCTGGTTCTCTCTCTCCCTGATAGGCAGCCAGCACCTGTCGCTATAGCTACAGCCCTGTTGCAATGTTTCAAGAAAAGGCTTGCCTGCCCTGGTCACTATAGCTACAGACAAGTTTCTCCCCCCCCCACCAAGGCAACAGACCCCCACACACAACGACCCGCGACCCGTATCCCGCCCCCCACTCCCACCCCGCCCCCCGGCCCACCCAAACACTCAACTCCCTAAACACCCACAAAACCCGCCAACCCCGCAGCCCCTCACATAGCAGGTGCATCCACTATCCAGCGGCATTTTGCCTCCGTCTCCACACACCCCCGTCCGTCTCTCCTAATAGGCTGCCACCCTGGTCCACTATAGCTACAGACTTGTTCTCCCCCTCCCCTCTCCTAATAGGCTGCCAGCACTGGTCACTATAGCTACAGACCTGGCTTTTCGACTGCAGCCTAGTAGAAGCCAGTAAACACTCTCCTGAATTCAAAATGAAACCAAGAGAACAGGACTGAGGCTAGATGCATCGATGTAGTGAGACAACCCCTTTAATTCTCTGCCGAAGTATGTTCTCATTCAGCGACAGGTAGCAAAGATTTTCAAAAACGCTGAGGAAATAAAACCTAAAGGCGAAAAATCTTTATTTACAACTAGAAAATCCTTTAAAAAAAAAACAAAAAAACAACACATTTCACCATGTGTGTCCTTACCTTTGTAATAGGTACTGTCCTCCATATACCGTGAAAGTCCGAAATCTCCTAACTTGACGCAGTCGGAAGACGAGACCAACACATTCCTTGCCGCGATATCCCTGACAAATAATGCACTGCTGTTAGTACAGACATCAATGGTGCACAGGTGACAGGCAGATGCTGTATATATCAGAAGCATAAGATACAAGTATATAGTCAGGCGGCTATCAGAGTGCGGCACCCTAGTCTACACAAGGTCACACACTGCACCACCAATTCACTAAAATGGAGAATAACCTCCTCTGCACTCAGGACCTGTTCTATCTGCCCTCTACAAAAGTAAAGACAACCCCTGGTGCCTCCATAAGTTACACAGATCACTCTGATGCAGATGACAGGGTGGCCCCAGCACCCACCAATAACACCTGTATCTGGTAAACTGATGTAACCACCTTACCGACACATGACGTATATGTACATTCTGGCGACGGTAATGTTCCAAGTAGCAGGTTTACACTAGGTGCACACTGCGCTTGACCATCCGTCAAAACGTGCAGGATATAACGTACACATTAAACGTATGCCAAACATGCACTGTTTGGAGCGTACGTGTGACCTTTGTTTTCTATTTTTTTTTTTTTTTTTTTTTACTTTTTCAAACAGAGCTTTATTGCAAAAGTCATAGAAAGATACACAATGTAACATAAGCACTTGTACGAATATGTTCAAACAAGAAATGTACATACAGCAAAATAACGAACCATAACTCTATCTCAAAGATGGGGAAAGGGAGAATATAGGGAAGGGAAAAAGGGCATCAAGATACCACATATATCAAGAGTAGCAATAATGAGAAAGATACCAAGGACCTTACATACGTATCTATGGTCATGAATCAGTGCTTAGAGAATTGTGTAAAATAGACAAATACTAAGCTCAAACAGAAAATCACAAATAAAGTTTATGGCGGATATAAACAAACGTTTACAATATGGGCACGTTTTCCACTGACATACATTTAAAAAAAAAAACGTATACTGTAACGTATACGTTTTTTAAAAAACCGCCCTGTGTCCGCCACTCGTTAAAATTAAATGCATATTTTCTTAATAATGGACACTATATCAATGCACGTTGCACATCTGTCCACCTACATTACTCAATGAACACGCTAACGCGACCGTTTCTCCCTTCGTCAAACTGATCTTCCATCTGTTCAAAATAACGCAGTGTACACTGAGCCTTAGGGTATGTTCAAACAGTGTACTGCACCGTATACTGTACACGCCGCAGTACGCTAGTCAGCACGTATTACGCTCCGCAATTACGCCGTGTGAACATACCCTGAGGATGCTTTCACACACAGCTACGTTTTTGGTGCGTTTTTTTTGCAGAAAGGCACAGCAATTAAGCGTAAATTTCGCACAAAACCATCAAAAAGATGGGGGAAAAACATCCCAGGGTATGTTCCACGGGCGAATTCGGCCACAGTAGTGCCGTAAACGCCGTGTTTGGAAGACGCGGGGGGAGCGTCGTTGGGGGGGGGGCCTCCGAAGCCCGTTTTGACATAAAATTAACAACGCAAAAAACTTCCCTCCCCGGGTACATACATGTATTGGTACACCGGGAGATGCGGGTTTTATCCATACCTGTATAGACATCAATTTCAATTACTTAAACGCCGTTTAAAGCCAATACATGAGAAACACACGCGCAATTACGCTTTTAAGTTGTGTGAACATACCCTTACTCCATAATCCCCCTACATAGAAGGCAGGTGCATGGTGCTAATTGCAGCTGACACCCCCATAACACAGAACAGAGCCCACCCCTTCCCGTTTTTTTAACCCCTTAAAACCGAGGCGATAACACCGTGGCATCAAAAAATAAAACGGGGCCCCCAGGATGCCCTTTTGGGAACAAGCAGGAGAACCTTTTGAAGGCTTTCCCAGTAGTAAGCAAAACCGAAGTTTTAAAGTAAAAAAAATAAATAAATTAGCAATTTTACATATTAAAATAAAATAAAAAAGTTACACACAACTGGTCTCGCCGTGTCTGTAAAAGTCCAATCTATTAAAGGGGTTGTCTTGCTACAAGGATTCTTTTTATGTTAAATATCTTGCAAAAACAAGTCACTTTGCAAATAGGTTCCATTAAATGTCCTACCATTCCAGAAAATCCCCCCTTTTTATGGCACCTATCAGGATAGACAAACAGTCGTACTATAGAAACCAGTGCAGACACCTATCAGGAAAATAGAACAGGCTGTAGCTATAGAAAAAGTGCTGGCAGCCTATCGGGTGGGAAAGAACCCGGTTTGGGGAAAAACCTTTTTAAAGCGACACGCTGGGACCTATCAGAAAGTCCGTAGCTATAGCAACCTTGCTACAGCCCATCGAAGATTGAACAGGTCTGTACTATAGCAACCAAGGGTGCACCTACAGGGGAGAAGAACAGTCTTAGCTATAGGGAAACCAAAGGGGACCTATCAGGAGGATGAAAGGCTGTACCATAGAAACCCGGCTGGCAGCCATCAGGGGGGAAAGAAAAAGTCCCCGACTATAACCCGGGTGGCAGCCTATCAGGAGGATGAACAGTCTGAGCTATAGAAAAACCCGGCCCAGCCCCCCAGGAGAATTTAAAAAAGTCTGTAACTATAGGACCAGCCCGGGGACCACAGGGGGATTTGAACAGGGCTTTAGCATAGGACCTGAAGCTGATGCAGCCCCTACAAGAAGGGATACAGGAATAGGTAGGACAAAATTTAAGGACACATATTTGCTTGTTTTTGCAAGATCTTTAACATAAAAAGCAGCAATCCCTGTAGTGAGACAACCACTTTAAAAAAAATTGTTTTATTACAAAAGCTTCACCTACACTCATTCAGCAGCAGGGGTCTCCCTTGGACTTTGTTAGCATAAAGGATATGAGATTTTTTTTGCACACTACTGGATTTCCTATAAAATCTCTCTACAACAAAATAAAA
>JAODAL010056987.1:0-22958 GCA_025379985.1 Phyllomedusa bahiana
GCATGGAGATAGCTGGAGAACACACTATCAGAGGCATTTCATGTGCATCTACATGCAAGTCTCTTGAGCACCTGAATTACAACAGTAGGAAATGTGATTCTGAAATGCTTGGTGATCAGGATTTGAGGATTCCCTTTGTTACTGACCAGTTTAGAAGAGGATATATTTTAATAAACATGCATAAAAAAGATTGTATTGTATATTTCTAATGTTGATACCTTGGCACTTCAATCCATCACCTTATAAGAAGCTGTAGTGGAGCCCCATTCAGTGAGTAAGAGTAGGTGGGTGGACAAGAGCATCACTGCTAGGGAACAGTCCAAAGTGACCATAGTCCTCAGTATCAGTGGAGGTCCTATTGGTTTAACCTCCTTTAATGAAGTATAGTACTATATGCTAGCAATATGGCATAACATTATACAATGGGAGTTACCTCATACAACGTACTTAAATTAGATTGCCATACACACAGTTCCACCAAGACCTTCAGAGGTAGATCTAGGCGGAAACCACATGTTTTTGAAACATAGAAGTGTACAAATAATTTCTGTATTTATAGTCTTTACAATAAAAACAATGGGTGACATGTATGAATCCTGGTGCTGATAGACCAGTTCTAAATTGCTTTAAGGTAGTATAAAATGCGCCAGAATGTATGAACCTGTTCTTCTGCAGTTCATACATACAGGCGCAGTCTAGTGCCAATACGACAACTCAGGCTCAGGCAGACCACCTTTAACTTGGTCTGGCTGTTCTGTTATGTGCCTAGGTTTGGCGTCAAAGAATCATAAATGTGTCTACTTGTACTAATGTGGTGCGACACTCCCCCAGAACACCCCAAACTTTGGCGCGCTAAAAAGTTTGGAGCATGCTGGTTCATACATTTATAGAACTGGTCTACTACAGCTTTTTGAGGCCAGAATTCTGACGCAGTCCCGTTAATACATGTTGCCCAATATCTTATATTCCATACTAATCCAACCTTCCTACCTGCAGAATCCTGGCTAGAAAAGCAGAATATCAGTGCAATGTGCCATTTTAATATAGGTAAACACACACCTTTAAATGAACTTGCTGACAGGCCTCTTTATCCTGATTTCTTACAATTTTATATGGTACAGGCTGCATAAACATGACACTTGTATAAAGACATTTTTTTTTTTACAAATTTCTGTATAAGACAATAAGCTGAACGGTCTGTGGGAAAAACATCTGGAGTATTAGGAGCTAGATAAGTTGGAAAATACATTAAGACCTGTAGCCCAGTTAAAAAAAATACACCAAGTAAAACAATATATTGAATTTTTTACATTTTAAACCATTTCAAAATTAAGGCTCGTTTTGCTACTTTGGTGTTCGAGGGTGAGGTCTATTGTCCATATATCGTTTCTGACTATCATGTTCAGATGCTCTTTTACCTCTTGGTGGAGCAACTGGTGTCAAGTTTTCTTCATTTGGCCCCCTGTCATCTCTTAAAGTGCCAAACCTTGGTTTAGGTAAGAGTGGCTCCAGAACTCCTCCTTGTATTGGAGAGTCGTTCATTATGTTAGAGTTCTGAGCTTTACTTTTTTGACTTTCATCTGTCAATTCACACTTGCTGTTGTATGGAGCACGGCGGCGTCCTTCCCTTCGCAAAATGTCAGCCGCACTGGGGTAGAAATTTAATTCTTGACTGGAGCTACCACCATCTGAATCACCGTCACCCACTGTTCGGGTCCAAAAAATAAGTTAGTGTTATATATCATATGCCTCGTGAAAATAACAGGTTAGATAGGATATGACAAATGGATTTATTGTTTTACATTTTGACCCCCACTTTTCCAAACTTTTGACAAATCACTAAAACATCAGAAATTTTTAATTGGCTTTGGCTTTCTCAAGAGAAAACGTGAACTTGGGTGACAGCTCTTCATTGTAATTTACAGGAAATAATTATCGCTATAAAAGCTAATAGCGAAAAGGGCACAACACCTTGCTTAGTTCTAGCTCTCACTAGGGGTCACATCACATGGACATTTACTGATTAAAATTTCTGACATGTTTTATGGTTTCATACGATAGCCACTATGCTAAGCTACTTTAGCATAAAATGACAATACATTTGCTACTCTTGATAAGTAATTTATATTATTTTCATCACTTAAAGGGTTCGTCCGGAAAAAAAATAAATCAGTAATGGGGTCAAACTCTTTAAATAAAACAAAAAAAAGAACTTATGTAACTGTCCCTCACTGCTTCTGCTCCTCTTCACTTCTGGAATCTTGTCCCGATACACAGGAGAAGCTCGCACTCTATTGTAGGTGACTGTACCGTAAGCCTCTCCTGCGTGTCGGGATGACAGCCAGGGAGTGAGGAGGATCGATTCAACAAGGAGCTCTGGACAGGTAGGTAAGTATAACTTTTTTTTACTGTTTTTTTTTTATCAACCCTGGCACCATTTTTTATTATCTTTCTTCTGCCAGATAAACCCTTTACACAGTAATATACAACACACAGCTATAGACAGATAGAAATCCCACACATCAGCTCCTGTCTTTGATGAGGTTTACAGTTCTTTTTTTATGCCATGATTGCCCATATTGATGTGAAACCAGGTTGCTTTAAAAGGGTTGTCTCACTACAAAGATTGCTTTTAATGTTAAAGATCTGGCAAAAACAAATCACTTTGCTATATATATCCATTAACAGTGTCCTACCTATTCCTAGATATCCCCTCTTGTATGGGCTGCAACAGCTCCACAGGTTGTTATAGCTACAGACCTGTTTGATCTCTCCTGATAGGCTGCCAGTGTTGGTCGCTATAGCTACAGACCTGTTCTATCTCTCCTGATAGGCTTCCAGCGCTGGTCGCTATAGCTACGACCTGGTGTCCTCTGCAGCTTGTTATTGCATGCCAATAGTATCCAGTAAACACGCCCCTGAATTAAAAAATAAAACTGAGAAAACAGGACTGAGGCAACATGAATCAATGTAGTGAGACAACCCCTTTAATGCCAATGAAAGGTGTTGTTTAGGATTAGAAATACACGGCTGCTTTCATCCAAAAAGAAAGTGCTACACCGGTCCGCAGGTTGTATGCAGTATTCAAGCTCAGCCCAATTGACTTCAGCAGAACTGAGCTTCAACTCATGCACAATATGTTGCAGTTTCTGAAAGAAAGCAGCTGTTTTTCCTTAACCACTTCAAATTTTCAGTCTCTTTCTGGAGTATGCAATGAAATTAAAGTACCCGGAGGAAAACTATGCATACATGTGAATATACAAATTCCATGCAAATTTTGCCTTCCAGAATTAAAATCAGGACCTGAGTAATATTGCTTCAGTACAAATGCTTGAATTTTTAAGTGATGTACATGTTTTTGAGTCTTATAAGTCATACCTCTAAAAGAAGGTGCATTCTTTCTTAATGGTCCTTCAGGCAGCTTTGTATGTCCAGGAAGAGACAAATACCGAGTGTGGTGTGTAGTGGCCTATATAAAAGAATTGCACAATGTCGTTCAATGTGTCAGCATAAACATTATCGCACTTGTGTTATTTGGAACATAACTGAATAGCTGTGTTGCGGTGGACTACATTTATGCAGAAACTATTTCAATGAAATAATATTTATTTATTGCATTAAAACTATCCAACTAGAAAGGATGGGTGTTCATAGCACACCCTTATAATCCTGTACTGCAAGCGGTAGGAGCAGCTTGAGGCTCATTCTTGTGGACACTCCTCAAAACATCATTGTCTCTACTATAAGATTAATTTTTCTACAAGACATTTAGTTTTCATCTATAGTACACCCAACCTCAGAAGGCTAGGCTTTCCTTATCCATCCAGATCCCCCCATTAGTCATAATCTGTGTAACCATCCCTGTTCCATCATATACCACTAGCTTAATATCTTCATTGACAAAGAAAGATATCATCATAAAAATGTAGACTCTTCACCAGCTAATTCTTTCATTTATCTTACTACAAAAAGCAATTTAAAGTACCGCTCTGTTCCTTGTGATAAGACTATTATGCTTCTTTATACTCTCTCTCATGCTGTGCCTCCGACGAATCAGTATTTCTTTAGCTTGTTTTTCATTGGTCCCACTTGTAAGGTTGTGCCTGTTATAGGAAAGTGTCTGCAACAATAGAAATACAATATAATCAGACTACATTAACATGTAATTGCTCATACAGTGCTGCCTCAGGATACAATATTTTCACCATGCAATGGACATCTTGGGACACTGTATCTTGAAATCATACATGCAATGTCACATGATCTGTAGTACATGTGATTGACTGGAATTTTCAACCAATTATTATGAACATTTTACTGGTAACACCTCTGTATTAGTGAAGTGCATGCAGTGATTGCTGGCCCAGTAGCTCCTCTCTACAGTACAGTGCGGTACTACATGTTCTGTATTGCCCTTTACAAGTGCCAGATTGAGCGGTTACTTTGGGCACCAGGTGAGGGCGGCTCCTTTTTCTTTATTTCTCATATATGGTAGATAATGTTGATGATCCAAAGAAGTTCCTATCCTTAAAAAGAAAGTGATATTCACCTTCCAGCAGCTCTTTCTGGTTGCTATATGTAAGGACTTGCTTTATATGTATTAGCTTTATGCTTTGTTTTCTTTCATTTTTATTTTGGGTGACATTTTAGGGGCTTTAAAACCAATTACCAGTTTTCTTTAGAGTTATGGTTTCAACATACAATGGTTGTCCTGAAACCAATTAACTCCTTACCGACATTTCACGTACTGGTACATCATAATGCCGATAAAGGAGTAAGGAGTGGACTCACTTGCTGAGCTCACTCCATACGTGGTGGGTGCTGGCTGGCAATTACAGCTGACTACAACAGCTGGCTCTGATCCCTGCTGTTTAACGTTGCACACAGTTCCTTTCTCCAATCGCCTCTCAGCCCTCCCCTTCCCCCCCTTGATAAGATTGCGTGGTGCTGATTGGCTACCATGGCAGCTGGAAGCCTAATAAAGGCTTCCATAGAGGCCATGTAAATGCTTCTCAGACAGGAAGTTATAGATCTGCCATCCTAGTACACTCTTCTGCATTATCTATATAATACAGAAGAGTTTACAGGTGATCACACTCCCTAGTGTTCAAGTACTCTAGGGTGACTGCATGTTAACCCTTTACTAACATTTGACGTACTAGTACATCATCGTGTTGGTAAGGGACTACGTAGCGTGACCGCCGTGCGATCCCACTATACTGGCAGTGGTTGCCTGCTGCTAATTGCCGGTAACAGTATGGAATGGAGCCGGCTCCATTCCATGCTGTGTAACCCTTTAGATGCTGCAACATCTAGATGAATGAGAAACGATACAGCGTACCGGTAAAAGTCAGATCTATTAAAATATAACATCATCTATCCCGTATGCTGAACACAGTTGAAGAAAAAAAACTCCAAATGACAAAATGGCAATTTATTGGTCAAAATAAATTTTAGAATACAAAGTGATCAAAAAGTTGCATGTATCCCAAAATGGTACCAATGAAAACTCCAGCCCACAAAAAAGATACCCTTACTTAGGTTCATAGGTGGAAAAAAAAAAGTTATTGTTTGCAGAAAATGGCACTGCAGCACAAAGTTAAGAAATAGACAATGTTTTTATTTTTAAAAGTACTAGAACATAATGAAAACACTACGTATCACCTGAATTGTATCGACCTACAGAATCAAAATGACATATCTGTGAGGAAAATTCACTCAGAAAATTACCAATCATTCTGTCCCCTCCAACTTCGTATCTAGTCAGATCGCACAAATGGCCCCAGCTCCCAGGAAGGCCACAATTTATACATTAATTAGCCCAGCTCAGACCCATTGTAAATGCCCTTTCATAGGAAGCTAGCACAGCAGGAGAGGTTGACCCATCAAAAGGATCCTCTTTTCAATTAATTAACACCTGAGACACATGCTGTCTCAAACCCCAAGCTTCAGAGACTTGAATGAAACCAACCCAGACTCAGCGGCCTCGATATTTCATAAAGATTTATGAGAGAATCATGTATCCGAGGTATATGGCGGTTTCATATGTTACAATATGATACTCCCCGTACACATAGCCACCACTCCCCTGTTCACACGAGGCAGGGGGACCGAGAAAGCCAAAGCTGGACTTAGGGAGCCCATAGGATAGGGATGTCTGGTTCCAGGGCGTAGCTTAGGCCCATCCCATTCTGATGGTGCCACTGGCTCAGTTCTGTCCCGATGCACGGCCGCAGTACGGTCCATTTTTTGTGTTTCAATCAAAAATGGCATGGCCAGAGAAGGAGGAGTTTATAGCCCGTCCCAGGGGTGTGTGGGGGCATGTAGGGGGCTGCTACGTGGGCTGTCCCATACAGATACAACCAGGTGTGCCCATTGTTGCATTCAGGAGGGGGGTACCTGACATCACTATTTCCGAAGCATCCACAACGCAGCAGGACTGCATCAGCCCCCCATGTGGGCCCAGAACCAAGTCAAACTCAGGTAGCTGGACACATTTTACTGCCTTTGAATTGTAACCATACTTATATTTGCACCTATGACTCTTACCTGTGTATATTATCATTCTGTACATATTATCTGTCTAGTGCGCCCTTCAAGGCGAATTAAATCTATAAACTTTAATCTGAGCTAGTCTGTTGTCTTGATCATCGGCCTCACACGCCTATTACTTGGTCTATAATATATGGCTACCCCAAGGCTGGTTCCTGGCCTTGTTATAAGTCGGTAACGGATCGGTCTTATAACCAAACAAGAATTGGTGGCAGCTTTTTGGCCTGGCAGAAATTTGTTTAACCAGTGTGGGTAAACAAATCTCTCCCAGCCGTTCAGGGCCATGGGCGAGGAGGGTGTCCTCTCGCATGCCCTGTGTCCCCCTGTGCCCGTGCAGACAGGGATTAACGGTGAGACAATATCTGGCTGACCTCGTGCACCCTTGGTTAGAGTGCGACATCACGATACACCCCAAGTCAGGCTATCAACCCTCAAGTGGGCCGGCGGGGGGCTTTCCCTGACAATATCATTTATACTGGAGTGAACGGCATAAAAACAACACCCTGCAAAGTAAGCCTCACTTAGAATTGTTTTTTGTTTCCCGGTACATTATATAATATAGTCAAAAGCACCATTGAAAGTACACACAAATATCAAGCCATAATAGGTATGTTTAGATGAAAAAAGAAAAAAGTTATGGATTTTGGAAGGGGGGGGGGATGAAGAGCCAAAAAATTATGACCATGCAGGGTGAAAATGTTAATATTGTATGTCGAGTTACTATTAAACATAAAAAAAAAGAAAACCGATACTTTTTTATAGAATTTAAACACATGGAAATGAGCTAGGTTGAATGTAGAGTTCATATAGTTCTAAATTACTGTCTAGTTCTACATGCAAAGATTTTGCACATTTTTTCTCTAAGGCTTTGTTCAAATTAGGCCATGTCCCCACGGCACCGGTCTGCGGACGGTTTTACAGAAGGTTTGTGGTTTTGCAAACCGTCTGCAAAATTGGCCGCAAACTTTTACATGGGCCGTTCTAGAAAACCCGAGCAGCAGTCCCTACTGCACGGGTTTTCTGCCCGGCGGTTTTTCAAGCCGTCCTCCCACGGCAGTGTGCCTAGCACAAAAAACGGATAAATACTGGTCGGATAAACCGACCGGTATTTGTCCTGTGCCGTGTGAATGGGCCCTTTGGGTTATGACATCCTTTCATTATGGCAGGTATGAGAAAGCTGACAAATTATGATGGACCATAAAGACTTATAATGGGGTCTCAATTTGGATTTTGTCAGAGTTCTAGTATTTTTTAAGGTAAGAATAGTGCTGCAGATTCTACTATTGCAGTTAAGAAAGAGAAACATAACAAAGTATAACATCTGACCCGTTGACGTATTTGATAGAGGTTCTTTGATAATACATCTCGCATCTCATTGACTTCAGTTGGTGAAAGAGGTTTCACTTTATTTTTTTCATATGTTCTGGTTTATGAGAAGAAATTAAACAGATAATGAAAAGATGAAACAAAAATTGTAAAAACAATTGTATTAACCTAAATAGTAACATAAAAAATGTTTGCAACTACTTTCCAAATATCCTTGTGTTACCTTCTCGCACCTACCCCTGCTGAATAATTTACCAAGAAGCAGAGGTAGATTGAAGAGAGTAACGCATGTCTGCATGATCAGGCTACACATTTTTTCTTTAATGTTAAGTTCACAGGGAGTTATTAAGGGGCGTACATTTGCAAAAACTAAACACAATGGCCCAAGGCAGATTTCTGCCTCCTATAGTTTTTATATTTCTCAGTGCATAAATGCCACAAAGAACTGACATGACAATTCTCTTACGTCGTGTACAATGCACAAAAAAAAAAAACATGACTAAAATCATCATTGTCTGAATGCCGACGATGATTTTACACGGCACAGTGCTGTACATAAACACTGTTGTAAGTGTATTTTGACACATTCTTCAGCGCAAATCATGCGCCAAAGTATGCTCCAAAATACGTTTTGTGAACATACCCTAAGGTGTGTACTCTCTATCTGAATAGATATGTTATTCTGTATGAGAGTTATATACACAAAATGGTAAAATTGATTGAAAAGTTGCACACTGGTCTGACTGCAAAAACAATACAGCAGCACATAGCTGATACTAACACCCATACAAAAACATTGGAACATCTAAATTGGAATAGTGGAACATCTTAAACAAATTACTGCTATGCTTTATACATGCAAAAAACATGCAAAGAACTAAACACGTTTAGTGTGTAATTAGTGTGCACTAGTGTCTACATTAATTGCAAAAAAAAATGTACGGGTAAACTTGTTTTTTTTCTTGGATTGTGCATTTGGAGAAGTGCTACTTCCATCTAAGCTGTGCACTCCCACCAACTGGCTGCATGAGACTTGTGAATGTGAATAGAGCCCAGCCCTAAATCTATGGCAACTGTTGCCCACATAAAGGTATTAGAGTTAGAGACCCAGCTTAAAAGGCTACCTTGTGGTAGGTGGCCATACGTAATTTGATCAAACTGCACACTAAACACCTTATTTTTTTTTTTTTTTTTTGCATGTATGAAGCGTAGCAGCAATGCACTTTAGACATTCCACTATTGCAGTGTTTGTATGGTTTTTAGTGCCAGCTAAGTGCTGCTGTATTTGGTGTCTGAGAATTTACTTTTTGCAGTCCCAACAGTGTGCACTACCGTCTATACAAATTGCAAATGGATTTTGGCTAACGGTTTTTTTCTTGGAACAATGCGCAAAGTAGTTATGGCAACTGAAAGAAGCATCAGACACTGTGTCCGACATCACTTTCAGTTACTTCAACATAGGTTTAACGTTACGGTAATTGGAAGTGATATTGAACGTCTTGTCTGATGTCAATTCTGGTTACCATAACATTTGGCCTATGGTGAAATAACTGAAAGTTGCAATGGACCGAACGTTAGATTACAACCGGAGTGTCGTGTTGCCAGACTGTTAAGTTTATTATCTAAAACACCACATAAGAATGAATGATGACTCCTGTTCTAAATTACAAAATTATTATACCAAATTATAACCACATTGAAGTGTAATGCCTAAAATGCAACTTTTATTTCTATGCATAAAAACAATTGTGCCATGAAAGCAAAAAATATATGCAACATACCACAATAAGAAAAAAAGGGAATGTTCTTACCAAAAGAAGGTATCCTCACTTTACTGGTAATCCAAACCCAATAAGATTATGTTCACATGGCAGATTTGGACGCTGAATTTTCAGCATCCATATCAGCGTCAAAACCTCGTCTTAAAAGCGCCTCAATGCAGAACTTTTCAGAAAAGTTCTGGACAAGGTTTTCTTTCTGAAACACCCATACAAATTAATAGTCAGGGCAAAAACCGCAAAGAGGTTTTGAAGATCTCTATTGATTCCTATGAGGACTTTCAGCATTGAAAACCCTTCAAGAATTGACATGCCACTTATTTTTTAGAGGCCAAAACCATTTCCAAAGAAGCACAGAAAACGTGCAAAATAACCAACATTGTGTATGAACTACAAGACTGTTTTACATAGGAATCAATGAAAATGAACTGGGGGCGTTTTGGAGGCTTTTCCACATTGTTTTGGGTGAGGAAAAACTCTGAAAACAGCTTCAAAATCAGCCATGTGAACATACCCTAAGTGGGAGAAAAATGGTGCCAGATGGTAGAATTTTAATAAACTGATACTGTGTCCTTAAAATGAACTTTGTAACCTGCATTATCTTCCTACTATGAATGTCTAATGACTTAATAATCCAGATAGTTTAAAGCAAAGAGTAGTACATATCACTTGACACCCTGCACAGAATACTTAGGCTGTACTTACCCCAAAGAGGATAAAGATGGATCCCTGCTTAGGCCAGTTTCTGCCATCTCAATAGCTTGCTTTATTTCAAGCTTCTTATATAGGGAAACAATACTTGATTTGGGCTCATTTTCTCTAACCAACAACTTTCTCAGGAATTTTTGATCAATATATTTAAATCTATTTGGGAAAAAAATATTTAGTTGAACTATAGATATGTAATAGATGAAAATTGCATGATTTAACATCTCACAAAAGCCTCGAAAGGTTAATTAGAAACAAGTGTACGTTCTAACAATCCGCCAGTCAATTATTGACAATAAATTTACTGACAGGCAATAAAAACTAGCAGTCATTTCTTATGTCCAACGTAGTTAATCAGTAACAATGTCACTCTAGTAATATCTTGATCTTGCTAAAAACATGTAATGCCATTTTGGGTATAGCTAGAAACTATCGTGTCTGAGCCATAAAATCTTAAAGGGGTTGTCCTCTTCCTATAAAAGATAGATCCTAAGCTCCTGATGTCCCACTAAGAAGAAAAAAAAAAAACTATTCTCACCTTCCTCTACTCCTCACTTCCAGCTCTGGGTCACTCCAGTGTTCTGTTTACGCTCTTCTTCTTCGGAACGACGGGTGCTGCAGTGGTCAGGTGCCTCTTATTTACCTCACCATTTGGAGCTGTTCACTTCCAAATGGTGATGTCAGGGAGTGGCACGTGACCACTGCAGCCAATCCCCATTTAGAAGAAAAAGACAGACATAGAAGAGCCGAAATGGAGGAGCAGTGGTAGGTCAGTGTAGGTTTATTTATTTTGGAGGAGGGGATTAGGAGCTTAGCTTCTGTAGGAATCGGACAACCCCTTTAAAGTCAAGGACACAAAGGGTTCTCCAGAATTTTACATTGAGCATCATGCCCCCTTTATTGGATTTTTATATGAGTGACTTTGTCCAGTATTGCTTCTTGTTCCACTTAAGTGAATTGTGCATCATGGCAAGGTTCACAAGGACCAAATTTAAGGATAGACCATCAATGTTAATGTCCCCAAGAACTCCTTTAACCCCTTCATGCAAAATGACATAACTGTACACCATTCTACTCTTAAGAGTCTATGTAATGGGCTCACGTGCAAAGCCGGCTCTGTACTTGCAAGATGTCAGCTGTTACAACCGCTACCTGCCTTCAGTGGCTAGGATCAGAGATGACTCCAATCCCGACCATTTAACTACTTAGATGTTGATGTCAAAGCACACCCGCAATTAAAACAGGCAGGGCTGCGGCGCCAACTCCCAGCCATAGCTCAGTCATGTTCTTATTTACACACTCTTATGACATTTATGGAATTCATGATGTGGAGTGACTCATGAGTGGTTGGATAAATGACTAGGCGGGGCTGGCGATGACCCGGCTATTGTGGTCTATGTTGGAACCAATGACAGAATACACGGTAGGCGGAGGATACTAAAGAATAATTTTAAAGAATAAGGCTCAAAGCTGAAGGGAAGGACCTCCAAGGTTGTGTTGTCTGGAATACTGCCTGTGCCATGCGCTACACAGGAAAGACAGTGGGAGCTCAGGGAGTTAAATGCATGGCTGAAGCCTTGGTGTTAGAGCACTGGGCTGATTTTTCATTGCGGTACAATCTGTTTTCTACAGATAAAGTGCACCGGAATGGAAAAGGGTCTGCTGTGCTGGGGGAGAGAATTCTAGAAGGGGTGCAGGAGTATTTAAACTAGGGATGAGGAGGGAGCGCAATCTCGAAAATGTAGGGGCAGATAGGCTAGAGAGTGGGCAGACTATATCGGCGGGTGGAGAAGTGGACTGTGGGGGGAGTGGACTAGCACAGTGGATAAGGAGATCCATGTGTTGCAAACCAGCATTGATGATAGGTACCCACAATATCTCATGTAATCTCATGCCATCTACTAACTGTGTAATATATAATCGCATGCTGTCTACTAAAGGTGTAATGTATAAACCCATGCCATCTACTAAAGGTGTAATATATAATCCCATGATATCTACCGAAGGAGACATGTATAATTCCATGCCATACTCTGAAAGGGTAACATTTAATCTCATGCTGTCTACTGAATAGGTAATGTATGATCCCATGCCGTCTAATGAATGTGTTAGATATAATCCAGCACCACTGACAGAAAGTGTAAAACTTAAAGGGAACTTAAAATGTCTATTCACAAATGCCAGAACTCTAGCAAACAAAATGGGGGAGATTGAGGCGCTAATTCTAGAGAAGCAGGTTGATGTGGTTGGTATTGCTGAAACATGGCTGGACTCTTCACATGATTGGGCTGTCAACCTTCAAGGTTTCAATCTATTTAGGAAGGACATAGTGAACAGGAAGGGAGGAGGAGTTTGTCTGTATGTAAGCAGTGAGATGAAGGCAAATGTGAAAAATGCAATAGAAGGTGAAGATGTGGAAAGAATGTGGGTGGAAACACAAGAAGGGATTTATACAGAAAAAATTAGTTTTGGCGTAATTTATAGACCCCCGCACATCACTGAAGAGATAGAAGAACAGGTACATAATCAAATAGTGCGGGCAGCACAGGCAGGTACAGTGGTAATAATGGGTGACTTTTATTACCCAGACATTGACTGGGGTCACAGTTCTGCATGAACTGCAAAGGAAAGGAGGTTCCTCAATCTGTTAGAGGATAATTTTATGGGGCAGTTTGTGGAAGATCCCACTAGAAGTGATGCTCTGTTGGATCTGGTAATTTCTAACAAAGCAGAACTTGTTAGAGCAGTCACTGTTTCTGAAAATCTTGGTAACAGTAATCAAAATATAATTAATTTTAGTGTAAACTGGAAAAAAGAAACACAGAGCGGGAGGGACATAGACTGAGAGCAGCTATTAGCAAATAGTGATGTAGAAGTCAAATGGGAGAGCTTTAAACATACTCTGGATAAATTTATAGCAAAATGTATTTCTATGGGTAACAAGTATAGACAATTAAAACTAAATCCAACATGGCTTCTACCTTCTGTTAAAAGGGCAATAAATAATAAAAAAGGGCATTTAAAAATATAAGTCAGAGGGGTCAGCATCAGCCTTTGAAAATTACAAAGAGCTTAATAAAATCTGTAAAAAAGTGATCAAAGCAGCTAAAATACAAAATGAAATTCTTTAAGCATGTAAATGCCAAAAAGCCAAAGTCGGGGCATGTAGGACCCTTAAAAAACTGTAATCGGGAGCTGGTTACTGGGGATCAGGAGAACAATGAACCTGTATTCAGAAACCTGAATCTTGTTCACAGGGACAAAATGAACAAAATGACAAGGGAGAGTTTACGGCGCACACAGGTACGAGTTAGGAGAACTCGTTAATTAAAAAAAAGCAATATATTTAATATAAAACAACGCGTTTCGTCAAAAGCGACTTCATCAGGTTTTCAGAAAAAGAATATTAATATGTACATAGCTATGTAAAATTCTGGATCCTGTCTAGTGGCGGCTCTGGGGTCAGAGTTGGGGTCTCCCCTGGAGCAGATTGGTTCTTGCCTTGTGGGTTTCAGGGCATTAACCAGTGAGGAGGTTGGACTTGAAATCCTTGTCTCCCTCCCTTCACCCACATTTTCCCCACCCTTGGTTGAACTTGATGGACACATACTAACTATGTAACTATGTAACTATATGAGGGTTTTGAATTAATTTTATCCTATGGGTGAAGATCTCTACTTTTATGTGTTTTTTAACATCTATTCAGTAAAGTTAAATTTTTTCCATATTTTGATTAATCCTTATATCTGTTTTGTTGCATCAATTTTACCAGAAAGGAAAGAGGGGTAGTAACTCAATTCGATTTGAACGCTTACCACAGATGCTATCCAACTTGTAGTACAATGAGGCAGCCTCCTATATGCAATGCATTAGATTATAAGAATCCCTAGTGAGAACCACCCAAATCAGACCACAAGTCTACAAGAGCTCCCGACACTTGAAGAGTCGGGCAGACCACAGTGTACAGCCAAGTCTGGAGACAGGAGGCGCAGTGGCGATCCTTTGTACAACTCCCGACCTCCTCACATTAGTTCATGCCCGAAAAAGTATGTTCACACGGCATGTTGAGGTACATGCCTTTGTGCCCTGCAATACACCTTCATTAGTGCTGGTGAAAGCAGCTTTCTGCCTCCTGTACACTTCTATTTCTCGGCCTAAAATACGGTCATAAAGTCATCCTCATCTAAACAACGACAATGATTTTACACAGCACTCATTGGATGCTTTACTTCTTAAATGATTTTACTGTATTTGCGGGGCAAATTACATATCAAAGTAAGCCCCACAAATGCACCGTGTGCACACCCCTTACTCTCAGGATGTTGCTGGATCCATGATCACTGCAGCCCCAACCACACTACTGAGCTGTAAGCCAGCATTTTATGTGTTAATTTCTTCATTAACAACCACTCAGTTAGAAATGTAGATGGGCATCTTAAAAAGAACATTTAATGGGATTATCCTTTTATATTTTTATTTTTTTTAAAGGCTTTGATGATCAGGAGGGGTTGAAAACTGGAAAAAAAACCACATATGAAGCCCACTCTATTCCAGTCCCAACACTGCTCCTAGTTCTTCCCTGCCCAAAAAAAATAATGAGCACTGGTCATGTAGTACTGCAGCCAATCATTGGCCTCAGAGATCATTTGCTGTTCACATAAAAAGCCAGTGATTTGCAAGAGAATCACATGACTGATGATAATGACATCATTGGCAAGTAGTACCAGGAGCAGAAGCAGTGCTGGAACAGAGCTGGTATCACAGGTGAGTATTTTTTTTTTTTTATTGTCTGTCTGAAACGCCTCTGGACTTACAAAGCCTTTTTTTTAAATCATGGACAACCCCTTTAAAAAACAATAGTTGTTCACATTACTACAATATCCAAATCACCATTTACATGTACCAATCAAAGATAATGAACAGTAATCCTACTTGTCTTTGCAGTAGTTGTGTCCCCAATGACCACATACGTCTTCAATGCCAGCTTTCACATGGTCCAAGAACTGTGGATAAAATTATGCTTAGTCAGCATGACATTTAAAGGCGTTGTCCTTCTCCGCTTTTGTTGGTGAAAATATACTGCTGAGTCTCCAAGAAAATGACAGAGAAAAAAAAACCTCATCTCTGGACTAATGTTGTTTCCAGCAATGCGCCTGCCACTCCCTGAGTCTTCTGTTGTCTTCCACATCCAGCTGAATGGCATGTCACTGTTGAAGCCTCTGATTGGCTACAGTAGTCATGTGAGACCGCCTACATTGAGCGTTCATTTCTGAATGGTGACATTGAGACAACTGCAGAGCGACCTTCCGTGTGGTCAGAACTGAAGAAAATCAGAAGACCTAGGGAGAGGACCAGTAGGTGCACCATCAGTCCAGAGGTGAGTATGTATTTTTTTTTTCTTGGAAGCTCAGCAGCATATTTCACTAAAAAAGGGGAGATGGACAACCATTTAAATGTTAACATATCAGTAATGCACAATTAAAAAAAAAATAAGGTTATTTGCTGAACTTTTCAGCAGTGAAATGAACATGGTCTAACTCAAACTATGAACAAAACAGTCATATGATAATATGACAAGATGAGTCATGATTACATTTGTACAGGATATTTCTGACCTTTAGGCTAGGTTCACATCTGCGCCAGAGTTTCCATTCAGAGAGGAAACAACTGAAGCCTTGGGATCTGTTCACAACGGACACCTGACAGACCCTATTAATTACAATGGGTCCGTTGGGTTTCCGCCGTGGTGTCCGTAGTTGAGATGGATACAATAGTGCAGGTTGCTGCGCTATTTTTTTCATCTCAACGACGGACATCACGGTGGAAACCCAACGGAACCATGGTAATTCCTAGGGTCCAATAAGCTCTGTGGGTGTATGTTGTGAACATATCCCATGACTTCAATTTTTTACCTCTGCGATGGAGAGGTCGCCGATATCATTGTGTTTTGCGGATCAGATATGTAAACTGAACTACAGTATCTGCCTTTCCCTAATCTATGTACTTTATGATTTTTTTTTTTATCATGCTGAATCTCTCATCAGTCTTTGTTTGTTCATCTCATTGTCTAGTGAAGTAACATATCATTGTATATTACTGTATTTATAATAGGTCCTTTAGATATGCCAATGAGTTCCAAATCGCCAACTGCAACTTGTATGGAAAGTAGTTGGAGGTTCCATTCACTTAATTCAACTGTAATTTTTGTTGCTATCATTGCATACACAAGACATATGATCAAAAACACTGTTTGAATCAGTGGAAAGTAGTCACCTCCCAAGTAAGTTCCAAATGGGGTTGCCCCTTTCGATGGGCCTGTAGAATTGAAGACCCAATATTGTGTGAAATATTTGCCCACCCAACAATTCTCTGGCACATTGATGGCCCCATCCAACCCTACATTCAATCTTGCCTTACCCGGTTATGAATTTCTTCACTGATAATTTGCTGCTTTTTGTCTGCCCTTTTAACATTTAAAAATTCCACCAGAGGACGAATCGAAATCCCCTAAAAAAGTAAAATACATCAAATTCAAGGTTTTTTATTCTTAAGGATACAAGATCCCACTTTTACTGCACAGTCTAAGAATGTAATTATGGGACAAAAGCCAGAACTGGAATTACACTCTCTTAAAGATTTTCTAATAAACAACAAAAAATCCTAAGTCTCTGTTCACTTCTGCATCTGAGGCCCCATTCAGAAACTTTATTGCAAAGTTTAGTAAAAAAAAATCAATTGACACCACATTGGAACCTGACAGACACCATTATATGTCATTATGTGGCTCTATAAAGCACTGGTGGTATTTCTCACACCATGGATCTGACAGACAACTGTCATTTTTATTATGAAGTAAATTTAAAATGCAAGTGTGCACATATCAGGAGTTCATATCATAGATAATTATTGTTATTACCTATTTTATGTCACTCATCCCTGCCCCAACACTTTAACGACAAGGAAGTAGTTTTTCATGTCCAAACAGAAAAAATATTAATAACATTTTGTAAATGTATTCTTACCTGAATAAAAACAGTAAAAAAGATCACCACTATAACTGCAGTAATGAACAGATTCTTCCTTGGAAAAACAGGAGTATCTGGAAGGAGAAACACCAGGGAAAAGCAAATTGCCCCTCGCAGTCCCCCATATGCAATGATGAACTGGTCTTTTGGCGTTAGTTGTATTGTACGGAACTGGTTGATTATTAATGTCAAAATAAAAACACCTAAGGAACAGAAGAAAATGTTTTATACTAATAGTAAATATGTAGCAGAACAAAGGTTTAGGATTTTCTAATCCTGGGTAGTCAGGTGTGCATACAGGTTTAATAACTGTTGACCTCCTGTCCTCCATATAGCCATGCACACTCAGTTCAGTCAAGCATAAGTCATTGGTTTCTTGCTAAGGAAAACAGAAGGTTCAAACATTGGAATGAATTTGCCTGATCTTTCGGGGAGAGTCAAGAGATCCCATGAACATTAGACAGTTAGCTGGTCTCTCTGAATATGGTGGTTTAGCTGATTTGAGGCCTTTAGGATGTGTTATTTAAAACTAGGCAGTCTAGCGATGCACTAAACTTATTGCAGTGGCTCATGCTTTTTGATAAATTCGACATATCTCTAGACACTGTTTTTTAACATTCTACCTCTTATTAGTTAGCTTACATTACAATAACATTTTGCACCAAAATCTTGAAGCAATATTACCACATATAGTCACATATCAAGCCATCACCCTTTCCATTAGACTACCTTCTGTGGCTAAGCTATACACGCCTAAGCAGTTGCAAAACGTGTCTCAATCACTTAATCATTGTACAAAGCACCAACTTTTGACAGTGCTGGTGGAACTGCAATATTAAATCTTCCAAAGCATGTGTTAACAACCCTATATACAACTCAAAAGAACTGTCTGCTTTAGATCCCATAGAACGGAAAAGAGACTATCATGCAAGCACAACCTCCTCTCCATTCTGCACAGAAACCTTTGGGCACCCATTCTCAAGATAGGTGCCTATCAATGTCCCAAAAATGTCTGAGTTGGGAATACCCCTTTAAGACTCATCAAATAGGTTATTTGAAAACGGGTTTTCTAAACCAGACAAACCCTTAAAGCCCATCTGTCAACCATGGACAAATTAAATCAATAAAAAAATAGATAAGCTATGTCAGTGTGTGTTTTTCCAGGATGCCAAATGACATTATGAAACAACCACCAATAGAAACGAATGGTAAATAGCATTAGATCGGTGCAATAAGTAAATTGGTAGAGATTTTCATAGTGAAAAATACTGGTTATATGACTGGAGGCAAGGAGCTAAGTATAAGTCATATGGTTCTTAACTTAGTGTTTTTAGCCAGCCATATGATTCTAACCCTGGAGCCAAGTTTTAGTAAGGTTATGACCGTCCAGTTGTTAGTAATACATAATAATGTCTGCCACTCCCAACGGTTAGTATGCCAGAAGTCACATTACTTCCGAGTCACAGAGTGAAGAACAAAGGGCTGGGTGATTTAAAATTCAATGTGATTCAATTCTGGTTATCTCATATGCTTTAAACCCTCTGGTGTGGTAGATTAAAGTTACTGTCCAGAAAATGAGTGTGTAGGAAACTTCATAGCATCACTCTTCACCGCACTTAGTACAACTGACAGGCAGGAAAAAAAGACTGCAAATGTCCAAACCAGCAGGCTGGTGCAAAATTTAAGTGCAGATTTACCAAGTGCATATGTGCAGAGGGTACACTAGAAAGCAAGACCAATGCGTTTTGGGCTAAAAGTCCAAGCCCTTTATCACGGTCACATTGGAAAATACATAATAACCATTTTATATAGGAAATGGTCATACAAGGACACATCTCCTTGATTACATCACATTCTCATTAAAACCAACATTAAAATGTAGTCTTTATACACAACTGGCAGACATCAAAGATAACAAAGATGGGAAAATAGTAGAATGCGTGTAGGAAAATTTAGGAAAAGCGATGGAGGAGTCTAGCATACGGGAAAACTGGTGAATGAGGGTCTAACAAAGAGGACAATTAAAAAATAAGATGCCTAACATAGAGGGAAACTGGGGAAAGAGGGATCTGGCAAATAGAAGACCTGGGGAATAGCCCACATAGAAGAACAGGATAAGGGGTGGTCTAAAAAATAGCAATGTTGGAAAGAAGCAGTCAAGAAGTACATATTAGATCTGGAGAAGGAGTTGTCTGGCACATGGAATGACTTGTTTGTTCTATAGGAAGACTTAAGAGTGGTCCAAATGGAGAAGTAGTAGTCTGACATATATCAAAACTAGACAAGGAGTAGTTTAGTATAAAGAAGAACTAAATGTGAAAAGTGGCCTGAAAGATTGTAAAAGGCAGGCAATGGGTGGTCTGGAATTAAGATGACCTAGGAAGAGCCAAAAAAGGTTACATTAGCAGTAAAACTGTTTTGCCAGTAGACTGGGCTTGATGTTGTAAATGAATATGTATGTGAAAGGTGTGCCTATATCAACAATGTTGATCTAAACTTATAACTGTAGCACACTGAATTATTTTAAGCAAATATATGCATGCAGAAAACAGCAAGATGTACTATTACAAAAAATATATCTGTAACGTGGTATTATAAAGCATAGGACTGCAGTAATTGTAACGCGCCGTGTTATTTTATTTAACTTTTCTTGTGTCATACTCACCCATCGCTCGCCAAATCAAGCAGAATAACAAAGTAAAACAAACAAAGGCCCAGTTCCATTCGTGGTTTTTTCCCACTGTCGAAACACCCATGAAGCTGAAGATCAAGGTCTCGCTGACGCTGCTCAGCATCTTCATGAAATACTTAATTGTTGTGTAAGACTTTTGAGACACATTCTCCTCCACATATTTATTCATGGACATGGCACAAGTTGTGATCCTGAAACAGAAACAGTACATGTCAAAAGTAGAATCAAACCCTCGAAAAGGATGACTTAACCTGATTGTGAGTTATTGTAGTGCTATATTTCCCATGAGGTTACAGCATGTCAGTAATTATATAGGTGGGTACCATTAGTCACTTTTAGTGATCTATCAAAGAATATACCTATAATTGACATATTTAACCCTAATTTAAGGATAATCCTAGGTTTTAAAGATATGCAAAGCTGTTGTATCTGCCTTAAGTTATCCATCATTGGTTCCTTTGTCATGTTTACTATTATTTACTGTATTATACTGTCAAGGTAAGGAATGGAGGGGACTCCAAAAAAGTGGCAACCACTAATCTGAACACGCTTTGGTTTTCCGGATTGAAAAACCTTTGTATTTGCGTTCAAAATAGAAATCTAACAAAACAAGTAAAATATAAACCTTACCAATTCAAACATACCCCCAACCGCGCCACTTCTGACGGATCATTAAACACACATATTTGATGACAATTGGGATGACTCACAGCAAGCAAACAGCATCAGCCGCAGTGATGAGGTTCCATTCATAGCAACATAACTGATATGGCCAGCAATTGGCTTCTATAATGTTTCCATATTCCATGACTTTGAAAAGATGTGATCCTTTAACAAATTACTAATAAAGATTCTATATGTTATATGATGTACAGAAAAATTTGTTCTCTCTTAGGTAGTCTAAGGTGCTGTATGTGAGTCTAGCTGTAATTAATTCAATGTAGTCATGCCAGTATTATCCATTTACAACCTTTTACATTTGACAGAGGATTTGGGCAGCACAGTGACGCAGTGGTAAGTATTGTTGTCCTGCAGCATTGGGGTCCTGGGTTCAAATCTTAAAAAGGACAACATCTGGAGTTTGGATGTTCACCTTGTGTTTTTCTCAGCTTCCTCTAGGTACCCTGGTTGTCCCTACACTCCAAAACATGCTAATAGGTTAATCTGGAATTGAGATTGTGAACCCTAATGGGGACAGGAATCGAAGTGAATGATGACAATAACTGTACAGCTCTGTGGAATGTAATAGCACTATATAATCGAAAGAAACAAAAACTAAAAGTAGTAGTGGAAAAATCAATGGACAACGGTAACAGAACTAGATGGACCTATTATAAATCAATGGCAGCTGTCAGGCGTCAGTAATGTCTGCAGGCTCGGCCCACAGGGGAACAGGGGAAACCACTGGTGGGCCCCTAAGCATGGCAGACCTGGAGTTTCTTTTAAACTGCAAACACATCCTTGGAAGAGGCAGAAAGGCAGAGAGAAAGGGTCAAGAGGCAGAGTATAACAAGCATGTACAGTAGCTGTAGGGTGGTCCCCAGAATCATCCCCACTGCTGGGCCTCCAGAATGAAATTCAATGGTGGGCCTTTGGCACTTAGCCAGTCTAACACTGGCTGTCTGTTGTGTGATGAATCCTGAACTTTGTTATAGTTTCCATTATGAATAAGAACCGTGTGAAAAGTGTGAACAGAGCTACAGGTGCTAAAGTAGCTATGGAAGTCCATAGCAACACTTGGAATTAAGTTACGCTGGACCATGACCATCTTCAGAAGAAAGGTCACAATATGTGAACTGTCATGATTAATTTTCTCTCACATGAAAACAGTCAGAAATAATGCTCAAAGTTATATTAATTTATATTGATAATGTTCACAGTCATCTTGTAGTAAAGAGACAATATGTACAACGATGTTACAGTGGAGGGACCATCTGCTTAGTGATATTACATCACCAGAATTATACCAGGATATCAAAATACTACATACCCTCCAAGTGTCCCTATTTTGGAGGGACAGTCCCTATTTTTAACCCTTGTCCCTTTTAGCTCTATAATTGTTCCTCTTTTTCATTTGGGAAATAAATATGCGTCAATAATCTTGCGTTAAACAGTATCTGATTGCTTCCTCACTGTATATTACATAACACCTTCCTTAATATTTCATCACTGAATACAATGCAATCCTGAAAATGTGTCCCTAAAATCCTAAAAAGTCGGCATGTATGTGGGTGTGGTTAGAGGCGTTTCTTGGTGTGATGTCATGTGTTTGGGTGTGGTTAGCGCCATGTCCTGGTGTGATGTCATGTGTTTGGGTGTGGTTAGAGGCATGTCCTGGTGTGATGTCATGTGTTTGGGTGTGGTTAGAGGCATGTCCTGTGTGATGTCATGTGTTTGGGTGTGGTTAGAGGTTTGGTTAGAGGTGTGTCCTGTGTGATGTCATGTGTTTGGGTGTGGTTATAGGCGTGTCCTGGTGTGATGTCAAGTGTTTGGTGTGTTAGAGGCAGTCCGTGTGATGTCATTGTTTGGGTGGTTAGAGGTGTGTCCTGATGTTTCATGTGTTTTGGGGGTGGTTTAGAGGCATGTCCTGGTGTGATGTCCCTTGTTTGGGTGTTTAGAGGCTGTCCGGTGTGATTATGTTTTGGCATGGTTAGAGGCATTCCGTTGCTCCTCTTTGAATCTCTAAATTGAGCGGTTAAATACTATAATAACGGCCCTGAGATAATACTCACAAACAAGGTCAACATGTACCTGTGATAGAAAATAAATATTATGGTAATGGCTCCAGAATTCAGACACACCAAAATATCGGGATGCTATTTGTAGACAATTCTGGCCACTTTAAAAAAAGGGGTGGGTTTTTTTAGAAAGGGGGGA
>JAODAL010056988.1:0-22958 GCA_025379985.1 Phyllomedusa bahiana
ACTTCTACCCTTTCCTATAATAACCCTGTTTCCCTCTCTTTTTGCCTGCAATTGCTGCCTTTAATTAGCCGTCAATTTTGTTTCTCTGTGCTATTGATCTCTCTTGTTTCTGGTTTCCCCTTTTTGCCTCACGATTCTTACCGCGCTGCCCGCCCCTTTATTGACTTGACGTTCCGATACGGGTTCTGTGTTCTTTTGTTTTTTGTTTTGTCTGTGCACCTGCCATGAGCCTTCTCTTCGGGTTGGGCCCGGGGCCTTTAAAGGATGGGTTCCCCAAAAGGCGGGGACAGAGGCGGGATCATGTCAGGGCCCCATTGTCCTGTCTTGTGTCGTCCCTGACCATCCCTTACTTTTTTGATATTTTTTTAGATATAATTTATTTAAGCCCAGTTAATCCAGAAATGTCAAAGGGTATTGCTCAACCTTAAATCTCACTTTTGGGGGGATTTATGCAATAACCAAAAGGCCCCCAAATTTTTAAACAACAAACCCCCCTAACCTTTAGAGATTTAAACCCCCAAAATAAACCCCAAACCTTCAGTAAATGTATCAGTTTTTACCTCTTTTATCACAGTAGGGGCCCAGAATTGATATTAAACGTAAACCATTTTAACCACCGGGAGTAAACGGGAGACCTAACACTAACTCCAAAACACTGACAAAACTTTTTTTAAAAAACTTACTTTTTTGATTTTTGTCATGAAAAATCTGTATTTCCCCAAGTAAAAAAACTCTCTGTTTAGTAATTGCACATGTACAGTACATCATTTTACCTCAGGTAGAAAGAGCTGTTCCCCCGGGCCATCTCCTTTCACTGTACGCTAATATAATTACAGGAATCCAAAAATAGCCCTGTTCTGGACATAATTTAAACCCCTTTTAGACCTTTTTTGAACATTTATATATGAGAAAAAAGTTTTTTTTATTTGGAAAGAAGTTACTATGGCAAATTATAAATTTTCAATTATAGGCTCCCCCAAGAAAAAATAATTGTTTTAAGAAATCACTCTATTGAACAAACAAAACCTAGAGACAATAGGGCATACATATTTTTTATTTTTTCATAAAAAGATAATTTTCTAAAAATTAAAAAAACTGATCAATTTTTGCAATATGTTTTTCCTTTACCCCCCAAGTCTGAAAAAATTAGATGTTCGAAATAAAAAAAAAAAACAAACCACCACTGAAAAAAATTCCCCAAACCAATTAGTCACCCACAAATCAATAGAACACAATTTCACATTTGGCCACTGCCTGCAAAAAAAACCCACACCAACATGCTTTGGGCCCCAAGGGGGTAAAAGGTTTGCCAATTATCCCAAAAAAAAACATGCTCCACAGGCGGGGTTTCGTTGTCATGCGAGGGCTACAATATGAGCACACCAAAATGTATCTTTTTTCCATCGTATAAACCATTTTCTAAAACACAACTTTGGGGGAATTTTTGTCCACATTGCAGATATTACGCTCAAAATAAATGTTGGAAAATCAAAAAAAATTGTAGATTCAGCTCCAGCTGGGGGTTGTATCTACTTTTCCCCCCCAAGCCTAAAAACTTTGCCGATAAATTAACTACATGTATAAACCACTAAAAAAATGTTTTCAAAATAGCAAAATTTTAAAAAATTTAAAATTTTGAAATAAAATAAAAGTCTGGGAATAAACGCTAGAAAAAACAGTGATTTTTTTTTAGTTGAACTTACCTGTTGATCCAAGAGATGTAAGCAACACCGGTAACACAGGGGTTTTTAGGTAAGATTGCATCCAGAGAGGATACAAAGCTAGCAATACCAAATTTGGGGTAGACACCAATGCACAGTTCAGAGGCCACCAAATCTCCCCTAAGCAGAAAAGATGGTTTAAACAAAAAAAAATTTATTTTTTTTTTGAACAGATAACCAAAACTACATTCTATAGAAAAAAAAAAGCATAGGGAGATAGGGAGATGAAGTCCTTTAGTAAAATTGGGATAGGTAAAAGGGAACAAACAATACAAAAAAATAAAAAAAATAATCTACTCCCCATAAAATTAAATTTCACCTAAAAACATCAGTGAGGTCTTAAAGGGAATCTATTGACAATGTTATGTTTTTTTTTTTTTTTCTTTTTTTTTACTAATTAAAAAAAAGAACATACAAATTTTTTTTTTTTTTAGCCGTTTTTTTTTTCTGATTGTAGATTTTTTTTTTTGGGGTCTGATATTAAAAGGGAGCAGCCATCCTCCAGAGCTGCTTTTAAAAAATATTTAGAGAGATACTTTACAACTGCTTTATTGACAAGACCATTGGGCAGGGGCAGACCCATGGACTTTTTATGGAGGAGTTTTCTAGGCATGCTCTGTGACCTAGGAAGAATCCCGTGGAAAGGAGGAAGGGGGGGCTGGACCATCTCCAAGTATGGGGGATCCTGTTCCCTATAACACATTGGGGGTTCACCTTTTAGGTTTTAAACTACAGACAAAAAAAAAACTACACTTTTTCTACAGAACGGAAGTGTCAAACCATATTAGACCCCTTTTCCAAAGTGAAAACTGCAGGGTTTTTAGGATTTTTAAAAAAACATTGACAAAAGGGAAATGAAATAAAAACACAAACAAAAATTTTTAAAATGTAAAACATTAGTTTAAACAATGGGGCATTTAATGAGGCATTCTCTACCCTGCAAAAAAACTCCACTGATATTAAAATGAACCCCCAAAGGATCCAAAAAAAGCTGGATCGTTTCCTGTGCTGGGGAAGCAGGGGGTTAGGTACCTGACAGCCCGGCCCTGCTCTAAAAGGAAAAAATTGGGCAAATCTCATTACCAGCTGTTTATGTGAATAGAGACCATTGCATCTAAGTGGGTTTTTGAGGTAGGCATTCCCCCTTGTCCCGTTGGTTCTTAATTTGCTGATGGGTTTTTTATTGTAGCAGGTGACCTAAAAAAGGCTTTAGTCTGAATTCTGTATTTTCTTTAAGACCCTAACCAAGTCAGATCCAGTAGGAGTTACACGACAGTTATAATATAATGCACTGCATAAAAGGTGGTATATTTTTTGATCAATTAAAAGATTGCTAATTAAAGGGGAAACCTTCACAAATTATGCCCTCCTTGTGAGTGCAGACCTCTGTTTCCAGCGCTGTGTCCCCATTCTGTAAATGCACAGTTTTCGTAATTTTAACCAAATCTCAGTTTTCAGCCATAAGATCAATCGAAGTCAGTTTTTTCAAACCCCGCCCCCTGAGGGTAGCCCGCCCACTTCAACTGAAAACCATTAGTTTAAAAGGTAGAAATTGTGAATAACTTCAGGGGGGCGGGACTAGCCTTTGGGGGTGGGGCTGCCCTGCTCAGAAAAAGATTTGAGGGGAAAAATGCTGTAAAACTACACCATCTTACAGAAAAAGGACACAGCGCGGGAAACAGCAGGTCTGACACTATTTGTGCTGTCATCAGAAAGGGGGGATAACCTTATGACAGTTCCCTTTTAAGTCCCCTAATGGGACTAAAAAAAATAAAAAAAAACTTTAGTAAAGACAAATAAAAAGAAAATCCCAAGTAAGATAAAAAATAGAAAGGCAGTTTTCCCCTAACAACTTTTCTATCTATAAAAAATGAAAAGAAAAAGACCTATTCATTATTGGTAATTACCCAAACTACAAAATTATCACGTTATTTATCTTATGAGGTGAACATTGTAAAAAATTAATATAAAAAATACCAAAAGTCACACTTTTTTGCTAATTTTCTTCCAAAAAAACAAAATGGTACTAATAGGAACTAGAAGTTATCTTGCAACAAACAAGCACTCATTCAGATCTGTCAACAGAAAAATAAAAATATTATCAGTCTTGGAATTAGGAAACAAAAACAAATTTTTTTTTAAAAAAAGAAATTTTGCTGTGCAAAAGTGAAAAAAAAATGAAATAACTTTATAATTTTGGAATTGCCATGATCATACTGACCTATAGAATAAAATTAACCAGGGGGGGCGACATGATGAACAAATTTTAACGCCTGTTTTTGGCGTATCCTGCCCCTCACCGGGCTCGAATCCCCTGTGGACGCGGGGATGCGATGTTACGCAGCGTTCGCCACTTCGGATGCGCCTCACAAAGGGGCCTGAAGGGGCCGGTTGGGCGTTCGGGGGCTGCACGGGGGACGTTCGTATACTGGGGCATTTGATCTGGCCCAAAGTGGGGCGCTTGCAGCGCCGCCAGCCCCGAAAAGCAGACCGGTTTTTCCGGTCTAAATATCCGCAACGAAGTAATTGAGAACGAAACATGAGAGGAAACATATGAAGATCGCAACAGAAATCTCGGCCTCAGCCCTGCGGCATGGAGTATAAAAAAAAAAAAATCGCCTTTTTTAGGTGTAAAAAAATTATCAGAAAAAGGCTCAAAGCTGAAAAAAAAAAAAAATCACTTTCCAAAAAACTAGACCGGCGCAACTCAAATTTGGATATTGGAATTTCCGGGGAAAACGAATTCAAATTCTTTAAGCTCTTTTCCCGGCGGGGAAACCAACCAAAAGCATAGGGAACGTGAACCATTTTTAACTATGGAGAAATATGGACCAACAAAAAAGAAAAGGCGAACATTTTAAAATACCAGTAAAAAAGGGAGAAAAGAGCTGATTGGTTTTGCCCCAAATGGCAGATAGAATCCCCCCAATCATAGTAGGCGTCTATTTTGAATGGAGAAAGGGGCGATAGAAGGCGCCCTAAAATTTTTTATGTCTATGGGAAAAAATTCTCGTACTGTGATTGGTTGGGGGGGAAAAGGGGGTCCTCTTACAATCAGGGGGCTGAGCTAACCTTCTATAAGTTCTTGGGGTAAAGAATGCAAGCGACTCTGTTTGTGATTTGGGTAAGTTTAAAAAGGGGCGGTTATTTGGGCCAATGGGAAACACGACGCTCTTTTGGGGTTTTTTAATGCAATCTTTAATAAAAGTACTGCCCAAAAATAAAAAAAAAACTCCCAAATTTACCGATCTTTATAGCTGAACAAAAATTTTGGGGTAACGAAAAAAAAATATTAATTCAATAAATTCATTTTTATTTCTTTATTTTCGTTACACCCATACTATTGATCAGTGGCTGAGAGCCCCAATCTGTCCATTGACTACAATGGGACAAGTAGCTCGCGCTCTGATTGGCCGAGATAGCCAAGCCCATGCTAGCTCAACCAATCAGCTCTTTTCTGCATTTTTACTGTATTTTGAACTGTCCCTCCTTTGAATTTGATTGGTCAATACTTCTCCATAGATTTTAATGGGTCTCTGTCGCTCCTATTCTGATTGGCCAGAATTGCGAAGTCCCCGCTAGCTCAACCAATCAGCTTTTTCCTGCATTTTTCCTGTATTTTGAACTGTCGCGCCTTTGATTTTGATTGGTCAATACTTCTCCATAGGTTATAATGGTTCACTGTCGCTCCTATTCTGATTGGCTGGTTTCTGCCTACCAATGAAAAGAGCTTACAGAATTTGAATTATTGTATTTCCCGGCAATTTTCAATATCCAAATTCCCGATATTGCGCCGTTCTTGATTTTTGGAAAGTGATTTTATTTATGTATTTTTTTTAGTAGGTTTGAGTTCTTTTTCAGAGAATGTTTTACACCTAATAAAGGCAATTTTTTTATTCATACTCCATGCCACACGGACATCTTTAATTTCTCGCTGATTTCCAGCCTATCTCGAATCGGAATACATGTTCGGCGCTGTCCCGCACTGCGCCTAAGTCCCGAACTGCGCCCCACACACTGGCGAGGCGCGGTGGACTTTTCCCCTCATGTATGAGCGCACCTCCTCGGACGGCGAATATTAGGCGCAGTCCCGCACTGCGCCTAAGTCCCCGCACTGCGCCCCACACACTGGCGAGGCGGACTTTACACGGCATGTATGAGCGCACTACGTTGGGCGGCGAATCTTAGGCGAGGTGAGGCGCGGCGGACTTTACACCGCATGTATGAGCGCACCTCAGCACCGACATACATGAGGCGCAAATTTCACCGGAAAACTGGCTGAAACATGCGATCCGACGTGGCGAGATTCATACATGTCGCCCAGTATGTTTACCTTTTCATATGGCTCTAGAAAAATGTGCACAAAAGTTTACAAACACTATTATGTTCTCTTCTACATTGTCCATAGAAAACAGATTCAAATTCTTTACTTTCCCTTCACGAATTAAAAAAATAAAAAAAATGAAAGAACTCAAAAATAAAAGAATAAGAATATAGCTGATCTTACATTGCATCCGGCCTGGACTCCGTTACCACCAGCACACACCATGGTTGTTTGAACAGTGCTGCCCCAGTAGGAGCTGGTAGAGCAGGTGGCGTGGTCAACAACAGGCAGGGGGGCTTCCTGAAGAATAGATGGCAGAGAGCCTCCAGCTAGGGAAACAACAGAAAATTATAATTTTCTTTAAAATATTTGACTCTTTAACACACTATAGTTGGCAATAAAGACTTTGCCTTAAGATATGATCTTAACTAATGTTGTGATCTATCAGATAGCTCAGCAGTGGCCAGGCAGCACTAGAGTAGAGCAATATCTACATGTTGTTTGCATGTTCTAATTTGGGTACTCCATGGTCCACACACTCTCCAAATAAATAGGTTAATTAGCTTCATCTGTTACTGGCTCCTAGGTATGTTTATATTTGACTTAGGGCCGGTTCACATGGCTTACTCAAGCCGTAATTGCGGGATGGATTTCGCCCGCAATTACGGCTTGAATAATGGGCGGGGCGGGGGCACAGCTCCCCAGCCCCATAGATATGCATTATCCACGGCGCGTATCCCGCATGTGCATGCGCTATGAGAACTGTGGATTACCGTAATGGCTGGGATGGATTCCAGCCATTCTGTAGCGCAGTACGGTGCGCAATATGGCTGGAATCCGTACCCAAAATAAGCCGTGTGAACGGCCCTTTAGGGTGCTTTCACATGGTGTGTCTTTGATGCGTTTTTTGGTGCATTTTTTGCAGGAATGCACAGTAATTTATGCTGTACATTTCAGCAAAAAAACGCACCAAAAATTGCACCACAACTGCACCGTATGAAAACACCCTCAGGCCATGTTCACACGGCTTAAAATGAGCCGTATTTCGGTACGTAATTACGCACAGAAGTGCGCAAATTACGGGCTGAAAACGGCCCAGTCATTATGGTAATCCACAGTTCTCATAGAGAACTATGCATTACGTCTCCTTTCCCTGCTCGCGAATCCGCTGGGCGGGGAGATAATTGACATGTGAATTACCAGCGGCGCGTATACGCCGCTGGTAATGCAAGTCAATGGGCCGGCGAAGTGCCGCCCCCTCGCTCCCTCCCCCGCTCCTGCCCCGCCCCCGTCCACACAGCGTAATTGCGGGGCGTAATTACGTCCCGCAGTTAAGCCGTGTGAACATAGCCTTAAACGGAAAAATTTGATGTTACCGCAGAAACCAATTTGAACAGATTTTTATGATTTTAGAGGTGGAGTTCAAGAGCAAAAACAAAACTGCAAATTGACTGGATGATATAAAATACATTACTGCATAGTACCACTCTATGGCGATAATATTAGTTTCTGCATGTTATAGTCCCAGGAACTGTAACAAATAATTTTGTGTTGAAAAGCTGCTTGCATTGCCGTTGGTTATTTTTATTTGAAAATTTAACAGAACTCTGAAGGAGAATGAGCAGGGCAATTCTAAATTCAGTAAATGAATATCTTATAACTACTAGCAGACCAGAATGGAACTTACTGCTGGTTCTTCCCCATCCAGTAATGGTACAAGGATAGTTATTGGACAGAACAAGGCCATCAGCTGGGAGTGAAGCCAGTTTTACGTAGTTGTTCAGGGAGGCACTTGAAGCCAGGAAGAGGATTGCGATATCGTAACTGAAAGGAAAAACCATGATAACTGAGAGTAGGCAAGTATTTACATGTCTTTAATTGTTATCTTTCATGTAATAGTAAAGGCCACCATATACAATGGGGAAAAACTAGCTGAATCCACTGATTTCGCCAACTGCAACTGTCTAATATGTATGGGGGCTCCTATTTTGAATTTCCATGGCTGAAGGCTATATCTCCCGATGTTCGCATATACTCAGTCGACATGCTTTGAGTCCTAAATGAAGAGAGAGAAATAAGCTGCTTTTATAACATGATCAGGCTCCCCTTTACCCCTTTTGAATGACTGAAAAGTACTTAATGACCAGTTAAATGTTCTAGTTTTTGCCTTTCTGCGTTTCAACAGTCATAACTTTTTTATCTGTAAGTGACGCCGTTGTATGGAGGCTCGTTTTGTGTGGGAGAAGTTGTAATTTTGGGGGAATAGCTTAACTTTACTAATAAATTACTGCAGATTTTTTTTTTTGTGGGGGGGGGCGGGTTTAATTATTTTTTACACCTTTCACATTTCACACTAAATAACCTGTTAAATGAATTATAGAGGTTATTGCAATCATGTAGATACGTATTATGTATAGGTTTGTTTTTTTGTGTAATGCATACACAATAACTTTTTTATTAATTTTTTTATTTTATTATTTATTTAAATTTTTTCCAGTTTTTATTTTTTTTTTCCATGAAGGGATTACTATTGCACAATAATTTTTTTTTACACTTAGTAATGTATTAGCAAGTTCATATATGCTAATACATTATAATCTGTGTCAGTATGACACAAGCAGCAGTCAGGGTAGCACACTAACCTGATTGCTGGCTTCTTACATAGACAGCCCTGGGGCTACTCTTGGTCCCCAGGGCTGACTGTGGAGACGTACCCTTGGCTCCATCGGGTCACCGGGTGTCCTGATCACTCGATGGAGTAGGGGAATGCCCTTTGATTATGCCACAGTTACTGACTGTGGCAATCAAAGGGTTAAGCCCCAGGGAGCGGAGGTTTCCTCCGCTTCCCAGCGCTCACAAAGCGCTCACAAAGGCTGCTCCAGTAACAGAGCTGTGAAATACAGCTCTGTCCCTAGCGCAGCTGCAGTGCTAGGAGCTGCAAAAAAAACCTATTCTGCAGCGACGCCAAAAGACGTCGCTGCAGACGAACAACCTGAAATGTCACCAGTCAAAAGACAGCAGGCATTCGTTAAAGGGTTAAAATCCAACTGCCCTATCCTTCTGATACCTGCCATTGGTGGAGAGTCGGGAGTCCCCTGTACACATTAGATGGTCGTCTGGTCTGGCCAGTATCGGTAACCATAGAAAAGTGGGTCACTAATTCATTCTCTATATACAGAGACTAAGAACAGATACATTTAATAGGACCGTCCTCTTTTTATTAGTACGTTTTTTTTATGTTAACCTAATCGCAGTGAGCCCTGCTGCTAAAGTTCCCAGAAATCAGTTATAATATGTGTTAACCAAGTAGCACCACCCCCACAGGGAAATATAGCAGTTTAATGTTCCCATTTAAATTAGTGGGCTATCCTTGCAACATATGGTTGTTCTGGTCCTGCAAAGTGAGAGATGCTCTGTGCAGTTGCTCTTTGATCAGTTAGTCCAGTATAGATATATCCCTCTGTTACGGCTCTATGCACAATACCATTACCATTTAAAGTCTCTGTTCTGTTAGATTTGTACTATTCTTACTGTCAAGGCAAAAGACACCACTACAGAACCCAACAGACTCTATTATAAGTGAATGAGACCTCTTGGTTTCCACTTCCTGTTGCGTGAACAGAGTCTTACTCAGGTCCATTCATATTGTGGCCCACCTTCCACTGTGCTAAATAGAGAATTAACCCATATTTAATACATGGAAATCTGCAAAGGAGCTTTTACGCTATCTATCATACATGAAAAAAACTTTGAGATTCTTAGTTCACACTGTGTGAACTAAGAATCTCAAAGTTTTTTTCATGTATGATAGATAGCATAAATGCTTCTTTGGAGATTTCCATTTTTGAATTGCCCTTTTAGCAGTGGTGTGCCACTGGTAATGGTGTGCGTGTGTATATATATGTGCCGCACCCCTGCCAGTGGCACCTAGGTTCGCATTTTGTTTTTCAGAAATGTTTTTTTTGTGCAGAACTATACGTTGTATCTGGCATATGTTGATCTTAATCTACATAGGGAGGAAGGGATGCCTCCATTTTGGTTTCTCGCACCCCACCCACCTTCACAGGCTGCTATAAGTGCAGTGTGTTTGCAAGGCTGGTGTTTTTTTATTTTTCTCTCTGGATAATGGAGGTCGGTTGACCCGGTGGGAAGCCTGAATTTGGCTCTTTCTGAGAGGTAAAAATAGCATAGGACCACCCGTCTTGAGATCACGTTTTAGTCGTGGGTGGCTTAAGCATTTTTTGATCAAAACGTGTGAACTAAGAATCTCAAAGTTTTTTTCATGTATATTAACCCATATTTGTCTCTCCCATCACCACCGTTCCAACACTGTCAGAGCTCTTGTTCCCCCACTGATGACGTCACATTGATGGATCACATGATGCAGCAACCACTCTTGAGTCTCAGCAGCTACAAAGGCCAGTGATTGGCTGCAGCATCATGTGATCCATGAAAATCAGAAGTGAAAAATGATGGCACCACAATAAATAGTTAACCTCTTACCGACATATGACATATGAGTACGTCATAGTGCCAGTAAGGGGCATCGCAATCCCGCTACGTAGCCGCTGGGTGTTAGTTGCTAATTTCAGCTACCACTCGTCGGTTACAGCGTGGGATGGAGCCGGCACCATCCCGTGCTGTTTAACCAGCAAAGATGGCCACGGCATCTAAATCAATGAGAAACGGTGTCGCGCACTGTTCATCACTCCGATCTGCGTACTCGCGGCGAAATCGTTGTTTCCTGATCGGTGAATATGGCAGCTGGAAGTATTGTGAAGGCTTCCATCACCGCCATGTTTTCTGTGGGGCAGGAAGTAGTAAAACCGGCATATTGGTACACCCTAATGCATTGTCCATACAATGCATTAGGCTGTATGGGAGAGGTAAGTATGGGTGAATTTTTAGTTTATCACACTGTGAAGTGATAGGGAGGTTTTAAAAATCTTTGAAATCCACTAATCCGAAGACTTTTATAAAAACTCTAAAGAAACATAAAATAAACAAGTAAAGTCTTGCGGCAAAGATGAAATCACTCATAATCAAATACAGTGAGGCTTTTTCTAAAAGTGAAATCTGTTATGTATCTGTGGCAGAACTCCAAGGCAATAACCTTACAGTTTCTGCTTTGGATTTGCACTTTGTATGGATTTTGCGGCTGTTTTGGATGCAGATTAGCCCCATCCTATGGAACTTACCTACATCCTGTCTTCCTGAAGTGGTTTCCGCCCGGAATCTATGTTGAAGGACCATCAATAAGTGACTTATCATTTATTTTTTCCGCACCATGAAAAATCTATGCAGTGAATGTTACATATTCAACATGTAAGTTTATAATACAGATATGGAAATATGTAAGAATATAATCTTTTCTTACCCAGCGGATACACTGTTGGGGTTCCATCTAGCGTGCTTTACGATACTGGACACAGCAATGATCTGCTCAGTACCTTCATTAACACTAAGGTCGTGGTCTCCAAGTGCTACACGGAAGCTGACAGTCCTGTTAATTAAAAACAAGCAACATAATTTTTTTGTAATATGTTTTGGAAAACTATACATTCCCACCCAAGGAAAAGTGGTTCCTACTTTCTGGCAAGTGTGCCTCTAGTGTAACCCCTCCAGCTATACCTCCTGCATGCACAATATAAATTGGGTGAGTAATCCATTTACTGTATCCGCAACAGCTGAACTTGCTGTTGACAATGACAATAAACTTCATATTTTTTAAAATTATTTTCTCGAACATATTATAACAAAAACCTGGTTAGTTACAAATAATATGGCAACAATCTATAGTAGATAATTAGTACATATCTTCCATTAGTGCAAGTAAATCAAAATGGATCTCACACTGGTTTACATGAGTGTGTAGGGTGTACACCGGTGCTAGGTGAGGCAGGTGCACTGGATAGGGGCTGTGCAGATGTAAGTGCTATTGGGCCTAAAAAATCTCACTGATAAGGGTTAAAACATATCTTTTAATTACAAACACTACTTAAAAAACCTCTGTATGAGAGAAAAAAGGTTTACAAATATCGCAATGCCTCAGTGATAGTGCTATTGGGCCTACTGGGGTGTTGTTGGGATGTGTGGTGTGCCAGTGAGGAAAGACAAAGACTATTCAGCTTGTGGGTCTTAACAAGCTTTTACGGTGTGTTATTTCACTTCATAGACAGCAAAGTTACAAGTCACATTTAAGACAGTTCTCTTTACTGTTGCCATATTGGTATGGACTAGGCCCCGTGAGGACAACTTAGTAATGCCCCTAATGGTTAATAAACGGGCTCACTAGCCTCTCTATCTTCTCACTGTTGCTCTCTCTTTCTGTGTCACTACTCAAGCCTGAATCTCTTGTCATTGTTATCTTCCTGTCTTCTCCCTTAACTTCTTTCTCAATCAACTGTCCATCTCCTGAGCTTCTCCATCTTCCTCTTCTGTGAGTATTCCACTTCTGTGGATGTAGTGCCATCTGTCTGCCCCACTCCACGGCCGGCTGGTGTGTAGCTGACTCTTTATGCTGGAACTAACTCAAAACAGGATCCTTTCACTACAACAACAACAACTGAAGAACCATCTGGCCTCTAATGACAGACTCCTTATATTTGCTTGCATCCCCCCTTTCCACTTCCCAGTGTCCCCCTTCTTATTGGCTGCAAGCCCCAACTGTCTTAGGGCCTGTTCACACGGAGTTTTCTCCGTTACAAGCGCTTTGTAGATCCGTCTTGGGGACCGACAGAGCGGACCCAAAGACAGATCTAACAATTAGCAGTGACTTTATCACTGCTCGCTATTAGGAAGATGCAGCGGCGTTCACATGAGAGATCACCGATGCGTGTTTCAAAAGCGCCGCTTGGGTCCGTCTTGCAAAATCTTTGTTTTTGACATGAAAATTGCTGTTCACAAACATTCGCCAACCAATCTGACTGAGCTAGAGGTATTTTGCAAAGAAAAATGTAGGCCTGTAGATGTGTAAAGCTGGTAGAGATATACCCCAACAGGCTTGAAGCTAAAGGTAGTCCTACAAAGTACTGACTCAGGGGGGTTGAATATATTTCTTTACCACACATTTAAGTTTTTTAATTAGCAAATATTTTAAAAAGCACATGTTATTTTCTTTACACTTCACAAATATTCGGTACTTTGTGTTGCTCTGTCACATTATATATCAATAAACTACATTTACGTCTGTGTGGACAGTTCAGGGGGTATGAATACTTTTTCACATTCAATACAAATTGAGACCACTTGTAGGGTGTGTGACACCCTACAAGTTATTATGCCGAGTTTTCTTTTTAGTATATGATATATTCACAAAATATATGTTTGTAAACAATACCTGTCGACGCAGTGAGCAGCAGTCAGTACGCGGTCAGCACGGATCAGGGAGCCACCACAGGTGTGGTACCAGCTGCTACCAGAGAGATACTGGAGGGAAATCTACATATATAAAAAAAGTACTATTACTAGTCAGTTAAAGGTAACAATGTAGCTGGTCTTGCATCCTCACCACTAACAGGGTATTTGTTCTCAAACAAATTGGTAAAGTACTGCCAGCACTGGTTGCTATAGCTACAGACCTGGTTTCTATTGCAGCCTAGCAGAAGACAGTAAACACGCCCCTGAATTCAAAATGAAACCAAGAAAACAGCACTGAGGTAACATGAATCAATGTAGTGAGACAACCCCTTTAATTAACTAACTAGGTGATGACCCTTTAAATAGCTGGATTACCAGCATGCTATTTGTTTTTTTGCGGTTCTGCTTGAACAAGGACAGATGGTTTGTCAGCGATGCTTAGATTGCTCTGGAAAATACACTAGTGTGCTACCTAGCTCTTTGCTAGATTCACAATCAGTGAAGCTGTTGTTACAACTTGCTATTATGTGCTTTAGCATATTTGCTGTAATACACCTTTGTTCCCCTCTAGGCAGTTCTGATTAATAGTCTACCTGATGGTTTTCAACTGGCACCTGCTTGCTATAACTCTTATATGACAGAGTGCAGGAACAGCAGTTTTAATTTATGGCTGGAGAAGTCGTCATGGACCTGATTGAGAAGCAAGGGGACAGACAATGTGTAAGCAGGGAAGACGTCACCGGTGAGTCATTCGATGCAACTGCACTGTAATAATTTGTATGTACAGCTGGCATCTGCCACTATATGGTAGTATTGTAATGGGTTTTATTCAGTAACTGAATGGTGGTATTGTTCAGTCACTATGCGGTGTGATATGTGATCATGGTGTGGCGATATTATTTGGTCTTTGGTGGTATGATTGGTATTATTGGTTTTGGGCTACTGGTTTAGTCTGTTAATAGTTTATTTTCTCCTTGTATAGCCGTGTTCTTTGGGAGCTGTATGACCAGTGGCTAGAGGGTTTTATATCTTAAAAAATTTCTTATAGCTAATTATATATTTTATTCATATAAATGTATTATTTAGGGATGGGGTATTTTATTTTTAGACCTTTCATGTGGGGGTGGCACCCCAAAATCAACTCCTTTGGTGGGTCCAATGCACCCTAGTCCAAGACTGCTGACATTTCAACTCTGCTACATCTAACTGAGCCTGATAGAGGAACATTAGTGGTAGATTTTTAAAGAAGGCTACAGAGTTCTAAAATGTTAAAGTTTGTCAGTAAGAAAGATAAACAAGCTCCTTTTCTGCTAAGACATAACAGAGAGTGACATCACATTGCCATTAATATTATAACAGAGAGAGGGGATCAGTAACTAGAGAAGCTTGTGTAAACAAGCAAGAGATAACAACTGCTCATACTCTGAAATGTAGCAAAATCAGAACTACAATCTATTTGGAAATAGTCTTTAGTTAACTTTGCCTACATGTTTAAAGCTGATCAATGAGATGGTAATACCACTTTAAATTTTAAGCATGCTGTTTTGAGTAGAAACAGGTTCTTGAAGGGTGCTATAGGCAAAGCTTTACCTTTTTTCTTTGGCTCCGATTCACATAGTCAAACTGGATATTGTGATGATCTGCCTGGTTAAGCACAGCCTGTGTCTAAGGCCTCGTTCACACGGCTTATTTCAGAACGTATTTACAACGGATTGACGATCGTAAATCCGTTCCGAAATCAGTTGAAAATCAGTTACAAAATTTAAATGCCACTAAGTGTGGCACGTATTTGTAACTGATTTCCCGACGGATTTCACCATCTCATTCATTGTAGGTGGTGATCCGTCCGTAAATAATTTGACATGTCAATTGTTTTTCCGTCCGGATTGCCGTCGTCAATACGCGGCGGCAATCCGGCACGGAAATACGCCTCGTGTGAACGACGAGCCGTACTTTCTATTGAAATCAATAGAAAATAGGCTGTTACTTATTTCGGACTGATTTGCCGACGGATTGACAATCGTCAATCCGTCGGCAAATACGCGGCGAAATAAGCCGTGTGAACGAGGCCTAAATGTTTGCAATGAGTATTGCAATGTACAGTATTTCAGCCTGAATTACTAATGAATTTATGTGATTAGTTGTCTTCTGCAGGTCAAGGCAACAGTGGCTCAGGAGGAAGAGAAGCAACCTCCAGATGAATACTAAAATCATCACCCTCATGACCTAGCCTGTAACTGTGAGCCTGTAAAAAGAAGTGACATGTCACTTCTTTAGGGCGAGTACACGCCTGGGAAAATGAAAGAAATAGGAGGCCGGGCTGTAGCGCTGTTGAAAGTTCACACTGACCAGTGAGGGACATATACATGCCATAATACATTGTGTGAACATACCCTAATAAATGAAGAGTTCACTGTTTTATAAGAAGTAAATATCACTGAAGTACAGTCATATGAAAAATTTGGCACCCCTATTAATCTAATCATTTTTAGTTCTAAATATTTGGGGATTTGCCCCAGCCATTTCAATTTGATATATCTAATAACTAATATTGCACATTTTGTGTTAGTACAATAAACCTCATTTCAATCCGGAAATATTACTGTGTCCATCAGTTATTAGATATATGAAAAAGTTTGGGCACCCCTATTTAGAACTAAAAATGATTTAGATTAATAGGGGTGCCCAAACTTTTTCATATGACTGTATGATTCCAGCTCAATCCTTCTCAGAAAACAGAAGACTTTCTATTTCAAGATAATGCAACTGGAAAAACTCATAGAAATTATTGAGGTTGAATTTGTAGTTTTGATTAATGTTACAGTAATCACACATATGTAAATATGCCATGAATGTCCCTGAAATCCATTTACCTTGGATAATTCAGTTCTCTACTAAACTCGTTATCATAGTTGCCCTTTGTAGATTGAGTTCTAGCAATACAACAGGGCAGAAGCAGGGACATTAAATTCCTTTCTATTGGCTGTTGATACCGTTACATAAAGCATTATGTAAGATTGCCGGTATCTTTTGTAGCAATGCAAGGAAAATGCAGGTAATTTATTTTCCCTGCTGTTTTGTGCTGAATCACTGGCTCACTGAAAGGAGCCAATTTCCCTTCTCACACATAGGGATCTTTGTTCACATCGTGTTCATTTTTTTCTCCCGCTTTCCAAGAGCCATACGTTTTTTAGGTTTCTAAAAATGTTTTTTGTGGGACACATTTTATTGTTGTCATTTACCAGTCCACATGATGTACTGGGAAACCGTAAAAAAAAAACATTCTTTACGATATGGATCGTGAAAAAAATGCAATTGCACCATTTTTATGGGGGTTTCATTTTCATGGACTTCATTGAACAGTATAAATGACATGCTACTTTATTCTGCATATCAGCATAATTCTGGTGGTAGCTAAACTTTATAGTGTTCATTGGGTTAGAAAAAGTTATTCAAATTTGTGCTGTAGCACTATTTTATGCAACCATTAATGTTTTTGTTTTTAAATCTATGGATCTGAGTAAGGGAAACATTTTTGTGGGCTATAGTGTAGCTTTTATTCGTACCATTTTGAGACACATGACTTTTTGAACACTTATTATTTCAGTTTTTTTGGGAGGTGTGAAGTGGCCAAAAGAAAACATTTTGGCATTAAATATGGGATGAATGAAGTTATATTTACATGAGTAAGGTTATGTTTAATAAATTAGGGGAAACATGTATGAATTTTGGCGCTGACAGGCCAGTTCTAAATAACTTCAAGGTAGTGTAGAATGCGGCAGTATGTATGGACCTGTTCTTCTGCAGTTCATACATACAGGCGCATTGTAGTGCCAATACGACAAGTCTGGCTCAGGCAGATCACCTTTAACTTGGTCTGGCTGTTCTAACTTTTCTGCACCTATTTTGGCGTCAAAGAATCATAAATATGTCTACTTCTATGAATGTGGTGCGACGCCCCCAGAACGGTCCAAATCTTTGGCGTGCTAAAAAGTGTCTTTGGTGCATTACAAAGGCACTTATTGCACCAAAGATTGGAGTGCACCTGTTCATACATTCTTTTTGGCTCAAAGAACACCAGAAAACTGCTGCCGCCCCGTTCATGTATCAACCTATGTGTTTAGAGACTTGGCGATACCAGTTATGTTTAACATTTTTTTTAAATTTTTTTTATTACTTTATTTGTAAAATGACAAAAGAGGATGATTTGAACTTTTAATATCTTCCTATTTTATTTGTATTTTTAAAACCTTTCATATTATCTTACTGGAGTATGTTTGTACCATGTCTACCCATAATAACTACAGACCTGCCATGGCCAGGCATTAGGTGAAGTGTTTGAGCCTCCGACCACTCTAGCATTGTCTTCTACATCTTCTAGGTATTGAACAGAGCAGTGTCCTATGTCAAAGAAAAAACAAATAAAAGACTTGATTTTTTCCTTTACATTATGAGATGTATGATCCTATAAAACAGATAACTACATGCCAGGACTGTGAGGAATTAGTTTTGGTCTACACGGCATCGGACAAAAAGCTCACTGAAAACCAAATCCTAAAACTGAGTTTCTTGTCCAATGCGTGTCAAAAACAGCTCAAAAACTACAATTTTGGCCGCGGTTGGAGTCTTTATCGCATTTTTGGTGCGTTGTTTTGCAGAAATGCATAGCAGCAACTGCAGTAAAACGCACCAAAAAACACGGCAAAAAGCATCCGGGGGTTACATAGACTTCAATAGTAAATTTTCTGCCCTGTTCTGCCATTTTTTGCAACAACCGGGAGCAGAAAAAAAGGAGAAAAAAAGTTCTGTGAAGACTACAGAACGTTCTTACTATTAAAGTCTATGAGACCTGATTTCAGTTGTTTTTCAGTGGTTTCAGAAAATGAAAAACGCCAAAAAAGACCAAAAACGTGTACAGTGGAGACATAGCCTAAGATTTTTGCTTATATGACATGTTTTATTTAAAGGGGCTGTCCTGCAGAAAAAAACAAATGGGACCAGGCTAAGTAAGAAAAAAAAGTTATACTTAGGCTATGTCTACACTGCACAGGAAAACGATCGTGTCTTCGGCGCTTTTAGTTTTTTTTAAAGCGCTGAAGATCGTTCCTGCAGCTCCATAGAAGGCAATAGGAAAGATGAGCTGCTATCTACACAGCTCGTCTTTTCTCTGCTCATCTTTCGTCAGTGGTCTATTATACAACATGTTGTATAATACGCCGCCGCTTCTCGTTTTCTTGTTGAGAAGCGACCGCGGTTTTTGCACAAAGCGTTACAAAAGCCGCGGTCCTGCATCGGAGAGAAAACGGACGCTTTCTGGCCATTTTTTGTCCGATGCAGTGTACACATAGCCTTACAGTTGAAGCAATGTTTAGTGATTTCAGGACTTGCCATGTTATCTTTCCTCAGATCACAAACAAAGACAGCAAAAAGCCTTAAAAAAGTTGATATAACATGCTGTGCCATGATATCATGGTGCAATATCTATTAATCTTTTCTACATACATACCTGCCTGTCCCCCACCACTGCCGCTCCAGATCTGCGTAGCGATCCACTTCCCTTTCTTTTTTGGGTTCTTTTCCAAAGCCATAGAAGAAGCTTGAGTTCTATTGAGGTGAGTATAATTTCTTTTTGTTTTTCTACCCAGTCTGGCCTAATTTCAGATTACATTTTTCTGCTGGACAACCCCTTTAACAATGGTAATTAAAGAAGTAATTAAATTATTTAAGGCTGATTGTTTGAAGACATTACTAGGGTTCATCAACCATTGCCATTGTTGGCAAGTGAACATAAAGAAAATGAGCCGTATGATACCAATTCAGATATAACATGTTTCACAGTGGCCATGGCACATAATCTGTGAACAAACCTGCTTATAGTAACACAGTTACAGATTGTGTTACACAGAACACTGTGGAAAATGGAAAATGTAATGAATGAATAAATACATTAAAGAGGTTATATTTTTCTTATATAAATTAATATAATGCTCAAGCGGTCCCATTAAAACAAAAACAAAAAAATGTGTACTCAGCGAGTAAGTCTTTTATTGGAGCAGTAGTCGAACATGCGCACTGCTGCTCCATTCAGTCTATGAGAACGACAGATAACCAAGTTAGGCGCTTGGCTATCTCCGTCACTCCCTATGTATGTTTCATCTGTAAACTTTAATATATTTATCAGTATTTTAGACTTTCTTTTCTAGGGGTGGTAGCATTACACATCATACTACTGGTTTCCATAAAAAAAAGCAAGTTAAAAGCAAAATATCCAATATAGATATCAATACTACAATAATAATAAAATGATGGACATGCTTACCGCAAAGGACCAGCACAGCAAACACAAGAAACCTCAACATCCCGAACAGGTTGTGTAGATCTGCTAAGTATCTGTATTACAGGTGCTGCTCTTTTATAGACCTGGAGACAGGTACTGGGAATCATTTCAGATGTGACAGGTGCTGTGGTACCTGTTTTTGCTTGTGAGAAGTTACAGAAGGACAAAATGATCATTTTAGATATACTAAATATAGAAACAACAAACTATACTAATAGTAAAGTTCATTTTATCACTATATGTATCCACAAACTATTAGCAAGTTCTAAAGCTGGTTTATAGGACTAGAGATGCATATAGAATTTTTTGTAGTGTGAAATTAAAATGTTGTGTAAAGTAACTTGTATGCACCTTTTTTTTTGGTTAAGTCTAGGGTTGAACTGGCTTACCAGTAGGTAACAATCTATTGGTGGGACCCGTTACTATAAGGCCATGTTCACACGGCTTATTTGGGCACGTATTTCAGCTCGTAATTCGCAGCGTACTGCGCGAATTAAGGGCTGAAATACGGCCCAGGCATTATGGTAATCCACAGTTCTCATAGAGAACTATGGATTCCGTCTCCTCTCCCTGCTTGGCGAATCCGCCGCGGGGGGAGATAAGTGACATGTAATTTACTAGCAGCGTATACGCGCCGCTAGTAATGATAGTCTATGGGCCGGTGAGGTGCCGGCCCCCCGCTCCCGCCTCGCCCCCGTCCACATGGCGTAATTGAGGGATGTAGTTACACCCCACAATTAAGCTGTGTGAACTTGTACTAACAGTCCCAAAGTACCAGCAGAAATTAACACTACTTGTCTTTTAAGCCCATTACTTGCAAGAAAGGGATATTTCATATGTTTGATGTGTCCAGCATGTGCTATAACAACAAGAATTACAATGCATGTAAAGAAACATTTTGGGAAAATTTCATATCTTCATAACATCGTGTTAGTTTTTTCCTCCTCCAAGAGTCATAACTTTTTTATTTTTTGCAATTAAAGAAAAGCGGGCGCACCACCTTTAAAATCTTCTGATCTTTTTTCAAAAAATGCACACACTTTGGTATAGGGAAAAAACCCCACAAAAAGAGGATAAGGCCTTTTCCGTCCACGACCCGTCTCAAACCCTATGGGGGTCATTGGGGAAACAACTTTATATCCCCCACCCACCTGTCATTCAAATCAGACAGGTGTTTTACACATATACACACAAAATCATTAAAAAAATATAAAAAAGATACAAAAATGAACCTAATGGGCCAAAAGCTCCACACGTAAACAAATTTTGCCTCACATCTAAAAGTCTTTTTTAAAGTCATCGACACCCTTAAATGGGGAAAATATAAGCTGTAAGCCTGCAAATTGTAGATCTGACACATCATTATTATGTATCTCGTTCATACGTGTGATAAATCTTGGGGCGCCTTTTTCCCTTTTTTTAGAAAAATATTCCCGATATGTTTTTTAAAAACAGGATTATTTTTTTTTTCCTGTATAGAAAAAAAACGCATTGGCACCACATTGCATACCAAAAAGTTTGACCGGCATGTAATAAATTGTTTTACAACATAATCAAATCCTCCCAACCTCACAGGAGTCCCCTCATACATATGTCGACAAAATGAACATGAGCCACATTTATGATTACCCTCCGGGATCGCAGAATGTAGCCAATTATTAGTTTTTTGTACCAATCTACCTCTTACCAACTCATTCCTTAAAGGGGTTGTCTCACTACAAAGATTGTCATTCAGATTAAAGATCTTCAAAAAACAAGCACGTTTGCAATATATGTCAATAACAAATCTCCTACTGATTTCTAGGTAACTTGTTTTTAGTGGCTTCAGAGGCTGCTGAGGTCTCTATAGTCACCGACCTGCTTGTTCTCCCTGATAGGCTGTATCTCTGGCATCTTATCACAACAGGTCGCGTTGGGAGCGAGCACGCAAGTTTAACTATCTCCTGTCCTTCTCTCTCTGTCCTCGCTCTGCCTGAGGCACAGCTCAGTGATTTAGAGCAGGCATACTAGCAGCCCCTGTCAGTTCCTCTGCTGCCTTATCTGTGTCTCAGCCTAATTATTATTCACTGCTGTTAACTATTTCCTGCCCCAGTCATTCAGCTCTGAGTCAGCCTAATTAGCATTCACTCTCCTGTTTCCTAACCAGCTTCACTGCTGAAGTGAATGATTCAGGCAGGAAATAGTCAACAGTCAGTGAATAGTAATTAAGCAGATACAGACAGATGTAGCACTGAGATAACTCCATGCAAATACAACACATCAGAGATTATTTGAATCGCTTCCCCCCCCTGCTCAATTCCCTGTGCTGGGAACCCCTGGCCCGGGTCATGTATGGATGTATGGGGAGAGAAATATGTGCTGTGTACACGGTGGATACTATTGAATGGTGAGCAGCAGGGGAAAGAGAACTCTGTGATCTGAGATGTTCTCCCTTCCAATGCTGTTAGCATCGGGAGCGAGCACAGCAGCATGACGTCACCTAGATGAAGGGAGGGGGAGAGGACTCCAGAAGCCAGTGCTCCCGCCCATGATTTCAAAACTACAGCTCTTAGGACAGCACCAAGGTAGGATGAAATCCAGTCGTGAGACAACTCCTTTAAGTTCTTACACCTCCGAAAGGAAATAATGGGGGGCCGACTAGTTTTTTCTTTAACAACCTCACCTGACTTTAACAAATGCCACTGTCTCCTAACAGTATCTCTAATGTAGTTGGATATAGGGCTAAATTAAAACGAAAAGATTAGAGATGGGCGAATTGATTCTAACGAAGTGGAATTCGTTTAGAATTTCAGGAAAACTTCGGTTCTGAACGAAGTCGAACTTTGGGGTACTTCGGGTGAACGAATGTGCTTTTGATTGATAAAATGGCTGCGAGCACATGGCGCTACATGGGGCCAAGCACTCTGGGAGGAAGAAGGGCATAGCCTGCATGACATGTGCAGAGATGAAGCCAATCAGAGACCGGCGGGATTCTGTGACGTCACCGCACTATATAAGTCCGGCGCGACGCCGGAGCATCACACTCCTCTCACTGTGCTCATCAGGGAAGGTGCTGCCGCGGCTAATAGCTCTTACTGAAGAATGATTTTTATATAGCGATTTCTGTGGGGTGTCTCAGCTTGTCTCAGAAACGTTCTCTTAAAGTTCTATTTTTTAATTTTTTGGGGGATTTTCGAAATCCAGTGTGTGCCACTGCACGCTATACATTTAAAAATTC
>JAODAL010056989.1:0-22957 GCA_025379985.1 Phyllomedusa bahiana
GTTGACGTGGCAACACGCTGAATTCCACCCTCCACATGCCCCACGTTGTGGCAGCAGCGCAATCCCTTACGCAGTACGAAGTGACACATGGCTGACAAGCAGCGGTACGGACCTCGGGGTGTTGAACCCCCGAGAGTGGAGGCAGGTGAAAGAGCTCTGCACCATCCTTGCCAGTTTTGAAGAAGCCACCAAAATGGTCAGTGCGGACAATGCCCTTGTCAGCATGAGCATTGTGGTGATCTTAGTTCTGGAACGATCGTTGGACACTCTGAAACAACAGGTCCCGCCAGCGACGGAGGAGGAGGCGGACACAGATGCGGACACGGAGCCTTTCTCTCCGTCAAATCCAGAAGGCCCGACAGTTTCACAATTTCATCGGTCTTCATTAGGCAGTGGTTCGGGGTCCAGAGCTAGTGCAAGGTGGCGCATCAGCTCTCAGGGTGCATCATCTCAGGCAAGTCAGGGCTGTGTTGAAGCTGTGCCGGAGGCAGCGGAGGAGGAAGGAGGAGGAGGGTATTCCTAGACACCGATGTTACCGACGTCCCTGCCTTGGAAAGGGTTGGCGCGAATTTGAGGCTTAGGAGGAAGATGAGGAAGATCAGTTTGCTAGTGCCCATTGACCCAGAGGCTTGAGAAATCAAGGCTCCATCTCTCACATGAGTGCTTGGATGCTCCATTTCCTCCAACATGATCCTCGCATTAAGGCCATCAAAATGAAAAAACAGTTACTGGGTGGCCACCCACCTGGATCCCCGGTACAAAACAAAAATCAGCACTTTCCTTCCACCAACCCAAATAGAGAGTAAAAAGCAGGAAAAGTAGACCTTGATGATTGATCAAACTGGAGGAATCTGTTGCGTCTGCTTCACGTTCCCCAAATGTCACGGTGGAACAACATCAGCGACGTGACAGCAGTAGAGTGCCAAGTAGGCGTTGCGGCAGCAGCAGGCAAGGTGGCAGAAGCCTAATGGGTGACCTCTGGCAATCTTTGTTTACCACCTCACCAACGCATGCAATGCAGGGCACACATCCAACACACAGAGATCAGCTTAAGATCATGGTGCACGACTATCTGCGTCTCAACACCGTTGTTTTTGCATGTGTTCCAGACCCAATAGACTTCTGGGTATCCAAAATGGACGAATGGCCGAGCTGGCTGTCACGCCATAGAGGTGTTGTCTGCCCAGCAGCCAGGTCATATCTGAGCGGACCTTCAGCACAGCTGGAGGAGTCATTACAGACAAATCGCATCCGGCTTTCCACACGATAATGTGGATCGTTTGACTTTCATCAAGATGAATCAGGCATGGATCTCTGATGATGTTGTGGCCCCAATTGCGAGGTCACGATTAGTTGCCAGTCTACTTCACATTCCTTTTCAAACAGAAATGGTCCTCTTGAAAACTTTTTTTTAAAATGATCATTTCTTACTGCAATTTTTATTCTCTTTTCCCAACAGTTCATTTTGTGGTTTTGCTGTGAGGAGACTGTAAAAGACAGCAAGGTTTCATGACACACACCGTATTCCATTTAATCAAATTTATATTAAGAAGGGAGTTTTCGCATTGTCAATGGTTTTGAGGTAATTGGTTGCTGTTGTTGATACAGCTATAAAATCATGGTCCTTTGGAACAGAAAAAATTGACTTCTAAGTGGCATTTCTCCTACATTTTTAATAGTGGATGGAGGACAGTCATATATTTTAATTTTTTGGGGTCATGTAGCTGTTGAGGTTACAGCAATAATCATGGTCCTTAGTACACAGGTTACTGTCCGGCTTTCTAAGTGGCATTTCTCCCTCACAATTTTTTTAACAGTGGTCTAGAAGTATTTTTATAATTTTTAGGGTTTCAATGCTGCCTTTGCAAATGCATGCAATACTAAGGTCCCTATTATAAAAAAATGTTGTTTTCTAACCAGACATTTGTTCTTCTTTCACAATTGGACCAAAGTGCGCCCTCAAGGGGGTCATGCTTTGAATTTTTGGGGGCATTTTTGTGCTGTGACATTGCAGCATATACTACAGGTCATATTCCCTAAAAATGTTTGTTTCTAACAGACATTTGTTCTCTATCAATTGACCAAGTCGGCCTCAAAGGCTCATGCTTTTTTGATTTTTTGGGGGCATTTTGCCTGTGACATGCAGCTATATACTACAGGTCACTATTCTTAAAAATTTGTTCTAACCGACATTTGTTCTTCACAATTGTCAAGAGTGGCTCAAGGGTGGATGGTGACTGTCAGATACAGGAATAGGTAGGACACTTGTTAATGGTGACACATATTGCAAAATGACTTGTTTTGCAAGTCTTTAAATAGCTATCAATCCTGTATTGAGCAAAACCCATTTAATACAATGAAAAAAAGAGAAACAAAGAGACATGTGTGGGAAGATTCCATCTATTTTAAAAAATGTGTTTTCTAGAATTAAAGTACTACAAAAACTTGCATGTACAAAATAGATGTTAAAAAATTCCTCTGAATTGTACAAGGGAGGGTACAGGAAAACTTGACAGATGTAGGTTATTAGAGGACATGGAGTATTGGCGCAACGGACAGAGAACAAGTACAGAGACCCATTTCCTCCAGCACGTTGAGTTTAAATGAGAAAAAAGAATGCCCCCTCTGCTCGCTCTCTCGCCCGCGAAACTGGGTGCTGTTAACAGGAAGCGTCGCCTCTCACACTCACACAGTTTTTCCAATGTGAGCTTCAATTGGTCCACACCTCATAGGAGGGGCAAGCGCTACCAGGTATTGACTGTGTACAGCGGACGGCCGGAGTTCTCACACGTCCGCTTCCGCCACTCTGCTTTCAGCACGACGTTTTCGTTGCGCGGTCATAAGTGGGCATTTTACACCTGGTGTTAATTAAGATGACAGACGCAGCCTTGGGCTTTTCACCGCACCCACATGTAACTCCGGACCCCTGGGTCATGCTGTGGCCCGGACAGAGTTCATAGTAATGTCAGTTCAACATAAAATTGGTGGGTTGATAGACTCCTTTTTCCAGCGCACTTTTTAAATTGGGGAGTCATGCAGGTTTGGGGATCATGCTGGTGGCCCAGGACAGGTGATAGTCAATGTCCAGTTCAACAAAAATGGTGGTTGAAAGACTCTTTTTCCGGCACTTTTTAAAAGTGGGGTCATGCAGGTTTTGGGGCTCATGTCTGTGGCCCAGGCAGGTATAGTCAGTTGTCCAGTTCAACTAAATGGTGGTTGAAAGGACTCCTTTTTGCGGCACTTTTTAAACATGTGGGGGTCATGCAGGTTTGGGGCTCATTTGATGCGTTCAAGGACAGGGATATTCATTGTCCCAGTTCAAGTAACATTGATGGTTTCCAAATCATACCTGCCTGGAGGCCCTTATGGCACTTTTTAATTTGTGGGGTGATTGCAGGTTTTAGGGTCAGGGCTGTGGTACAAGACAGGGATAGTAAATGGTCTGTCGTACTTTTTTTCTGTGACTTTTATAACTAAGTGTGTTGCCTAAGACTGTAGCAGTATCCATTTGACTGTTGTGGTTGTTAATTTCAGCTTCTCCAGCATGTTTTGGCGAGTAATACTGAAGGTGTTGTTGCTCTCTCCCATAGCCTTAATGGTCATCGCGCATAAATCGATGCTCACTATCGAAAAAACATTATCGATAGCGGCCCGGACTATCGATATCGATCGATCTCGATAGCCACGCAATTGCTCAACTCTACCTCCACCCCACGCCCCCGCTTTGCAATTCGGTTTTTCAGACGGTCTGCAAAACGAAAACCCATTTCTGAAAAAACGGCGAAACCGTGCCGTGGGGACATTATCTTTGCCCTGATGGTGTGGCCCTTGGAGAAAATGAGTTTAACACCCCTGCTCTATACCCTGGTCCTCCAACAACCAAACACAGGACATGTATGAAATCAGAAGACCTCACAGTAGATAGTTTTCAAACTTTTGGCCACAATATAATTGTATATAAAAGAGATCCTGGAATGATTTAATAAAAAAAAGGTATTCAAAGAAAGAAAAGACTGAGAAAAAAGTAATGATAGTTTTAGGTGTCTAATACTTAAATGTGTGGCACGTCCATGGCACGAGCCTGAAGCGTGCACAGGATATATCTTACACATGACAGGCCTATATATAGCATGTAACAGAGTCTGTCCTGAAATGCCTGCTTGTACTGTTTCCCTCTAAAAATGGCAATAGTAACTATTCCTCACCATCTACCAGAACAGACTTACTGGAGATATTTGATCCAATTACATAATTAACTGTATAGATTTTTAATGCAGAAGAGTGGTGGAGAACCACACCAGGTCCTACCCCGGGGATTTCAGTAACTGCCCTTTATTTTTTTTAAATGACAAATAGGGCGACATGTATGAACGGGGCTGCGCCAGAACGCGCCCACGCGCGCACGCCGCCTCCTTTTCAGCCCAACAATAAAGCGCTGCCCTGTTCGCATAGTTTTTAAAACTCCCTTTCGCCAATTATCCACCGCATTACTAGAGCTTGGCGGGCAGGGCCGCGACACGTTTGGTATGCGCCTGATTTCGGGGAAAGGGCGAGCGGGTGGCGGGGAGCACTTAGATCTGTTACGAAGCTATAGATTTATATAATTCATTACCAGTAATTCTAGGCGCATTACAGCTGGAATCCAGGTAATACCCACTTTCAAAGTGGTTTAAACCTCGAGGCAGATTTGACTGTGTTTGGTTAGTATGCGCCTGATTTATGACCCACAGCAGACAGGTTCATTAATCAAGCAACACTCGCGCCACCGCCTCCTCTCGCTCCTCTCGTATGTGCATAAAAATTGGCATTTTCTAAACAAGGGCACAAATTCATCATGTTGCCCATTGCGTTGGAGAACAGAGCAAATATGTTTTTTAAAATAACTGTCCCCGCGACTCTCCCCAACCACCTCGCTCCCCTTCCTGCAAAGTAACGGCTCTGAATCCAGGAGATGATTGAAACACCTGCCAGCAATGTACGAGTTTGTTGGCAGAAATAAACTGACTTGTATAATGAGTGCAAATCCCTTCGTACCCGTTTATTAGAACAGATTAGGTTGAAGAACAATTTAATTTTGATAATTAATATGCTTCTATCACGTATTTAAATGGGGCAGTATATGTCGTCATATGAACGTAAGTATAAAGGCTCACCGTGTCCTCCGCATTCAAAAACGGTACTCTTGTCCTTTTTGTTTTATGGATTAATAGACAAATTTTCATACTGATTTACAATAATAACATTTGGACTTTGAAAGGAGTTGTCCTGCAAATCCCCCAAAAAGTCAAATGGCTTGCCTCAGTCTTCATTCATCTCCTTGCAATTGTTACCTGTATTGTATGTATCCTCTCTTCTCTGCAGCCAGGCAGCAGCATTTCCTGTCCAAAAGCAGTTTTCCTTTGAAAAATACAATCCCCAGGATTCTTTGCAGTGCTGTGTCTCTCTTCCTCTTCCCCAATCTCAGTCTCAGTACACACCCTATATTCATGTTGGAAGCCTGGGGATGCAGGATCAAAAGGGTGTGGTTTCAAGTAGTAGGGTATGCTCATACGGCGTGTTGAGTCCGTGTAAACATACATTATTAGATGCGTGTTTGAATCTGCTGGACACTAAACGGACCCAAACATGCATGTAATAAATAGCAGTGTGATTTTACACTGCTTGCAATGGTAAACACGCATCGGCGTTCAGATGAGTGATCGCCAATGCGTGTCTAATTGCGTCTTTCGGATCCGTTCAAAGAACTGTCATGTCAATTCTTGAGCCGAAAGATGCAGTAGACGCCCTGTTTAAAACTATAGGGTACGATCCTGCTGCATCCAAAACGCATCCAAACACGCAGCTGCTTGCTGGATACATGTTGGATGAATTTTGGATGCGACTAATGCTGCGTTTTTGGATGCGAATTTCGGATCCAAAACTGATCCAAAATCGGATCCAAAAACTCTGTGTGAACATACCCGTACGCTAAAAAGCCACACCTCTTTAGTCCCCTGATCCAGACACAGAACTACTAATCCAGTCATCAAATAGCTGAAATAGAACTGCAGGAGGCCCATAAAAAATGTCATGAAATTACACTACAGAAGTGATGAACTTTGGGAGAGATATTATTTAGAAATATATATTTTTTCCCCACTCGACAACTCCTTAAAGAATTCTGATGGATCTATTATATTCCTTACATACAGTTGAAACCAGAAGTTTACATACACTATATAAAAGACACAACAACATAAACACATAGCATTCAAGAAGGGAGACCAACAAGGTCCAATATACATAAAAAACACATCAAATATGGTCATAAACAATCTAATTATATTCTATTAATTGAATAAGGTCATGTAAAACCAAACAAGCATAGGAACACGGTAAAATTACACTTGGGGGATTAACAGACAGGGGAGAAGGGCACGGGGAAAGGGAGAGGTAGGGGGAAAGAGGGTAAGAGAAAAAAAAAAAAAAAGGAAGGGGAGGTGGGGAGGATCATATAGCGTGAGCTACAGGATCGCGTGTTGTCTGAAGACTACGGAAGAGAGGTGAGTTCAGGAAACATAACCAAGGTGCCCAGGTCCTATGAAGCTGCAGCACCTGCTCGCTCGTGGGGGCCAACATTTCCTCCATATGACAGGTATTAGAGATCTCAGTAAACCATTCGTCAATAGAGGGAGGTTCAGGAGACTTCCAGTGTCTGAGAATAATAGTCTTGGCTGCTTGTAAAAGATGTCGGAGCAGCGATTTTTTTTATACACCGAGATTGCGAGATCAAACATGAAGAGCAAAGCCGCTTCAGGTAACCTAGGAATACAGACTCCGGAGAGTTCCCGAACCACTTTATACACTGAGTCCCAAAAACCTTGTAGAGACTGACACTCCCACCAAATGTGGACCATTGTGCCTGCACCGCCAGCAGACATCCAGTACAGAAGAGAAGAATTGGTGGAGGAGAGAAGGAACCCTATACCAACGCAAAATAATTTTGAAACTGGTTTACTGGGCTCTAGAAGCAATCACTGCTCCATGGGTTAGGGAGAAGCATTTCAGCCATTGTGACTGTGAGAAGGATCTTTTGAGTTCATGTTCCCAGGCCTTGCAGAAGGATGGAACATAGACCAGTGGGTTGAAGACAGTTCCCTATGGATGAGAGAGATAACATGCCGCAGGGGAGCGACTAGAAGGCATAGTTGTTCAAAAGATGATAAGGGTCGTTTAAGATCAACTGTTCGTTTAAGGCCATGTTCACACGGCTTTAAATAGGCCGTATTTCGGTCCGTAATTACACGCCATAGTGCGCAAATTACGGGTTGAAAACGGCCCAGTCATTACGGTAATCCACAGTTCTCATGGAGAACTATGGATTACGTCTCCTCTGCCTGCTTGGCCGGGCGGGGAGATAAGTGACATGTGAATTACCAGCGGCATATACGCGCCGCTGATAATACAAGTCTATGGGCCGGCGAGGTGCCGGCCCCCCGCTCCCGCCCCGCCCCCATCCACACGGCGTAATTGTGGGGCGTAATTACGTCCCGCAGTTAAGCCGTGTGAACATAGCCTAAGAGACTTGAAACAGTGCTGCAACTGGGCATATTGTAAATAGGAGTGGGGGCATGAGGATACCTCCACAGGAAAGGACCAAAATGGAAGAATATCAGAACCCAGGGACACCCTATTTAAGCGAAGTGGGCATACTTTGGAGCTGAGAGAGAGAATTTTTAATGCATTTTTATTACTTTCTGCAAAATCAAAAGTTTACATACATTTCATTAATATTTGGTAGCATTGCCCTTAAACTGTATGACTTGGATCAAATGTTTTGGATATCCTTCCACAAGCTTCTCACAATAGTTGGTAGGAATTTTGGCCCATTCCTTCTGACTGAACTGGTGTAACTGAGCCATGTCTGTAGGTCTCCTTGCTCGCACCTGCCTTTTCAACTTATATTTCCTTTTCAACCATAAATTTTCAATAGGTTTGAGATCAGGGCTTTGTGATGGCCACTCCAAAACATTGACTTGGTTATCCTGAAGCCACTTTGTAACCAGTTTGGCAGTATGCTTCAGGTCATTGTCCACTTGGAAGACCCATTTCCGCCCAAGCTTTAAGTTTCTGGCTGATGTCTTGAGATGTTGCTTTAGTATTGCCACATAATCTTCTTTTCTCATGATGCCATCTATTTTGTGAAGTGCACCAGTCCCTCCTGCAGCAAAACAACCGCGCAACATGATGCTGTCACCCCCCCATGTGGAAGAATGAGCATGTTCTACGTTTTTCGCTACGTGCGGTGGTATAAAAAAAATCTGCCAGAAAATCCGTGCAGTGTCTATGTAAAAGGTTGACAGTCGCCTTACAGATGATTTTCAAATCCAAAAACCGTCTGTAAATCCGACTGCAAACCTTTGCAGTGGGGAAAAGCCCTAAGTCTTCCCTCTGTTTCTGAAATGTTGACAATACTGTGCTTGCAGTGATTAGTGATATCCTGTTGAATCAGTGAGTACACCATGTGCCCACACAGCCCAGAGATAAACGCATTTAGTTATGCCAGGGCTGTACCTACTGGTCACAGATAATCATGTCCTTTAGTAAATTGTGGCAATTTTTTCATAATGTGCATAATACATATAAATAAGACCTGAGTGATTCAAGTTGCATGATTTTCTCTGTAAAGAATGGAAGTGTTGCATTTACATTCAGTCAATTTCTATTAAACCCAGGTCAACACGTGGTGGAAATTTTCATTCTGATTATGCCTTAGACGCTACGTGGATTTCACCCTGCCACATTAATGACCAGTGAAATCCATGCAATAAAGCATGCTCCGTATTTGAGAAGCATGAGCATGGTCTGAATTAGAAAATCTGTAGAAGAGTGAAGAAATCAGGCGATACCTTTTAGAGGCTAACTGAGTATATTTGATAGTGAGCTTTCGAGAGGACTAGCTCTCTTCTTCAGACTGATGTCCTCTCAAAAGCTCACTATCAAATATACTCAGTTAGCCTCTAAAAGGTATCGCCTGATTTCTTCACTCTTCTACTACTTTCTATGGCTAACACGGTACAACATTATACTATTAGATAATCTGTGGCTTGCTTATATGCCTACGCACAATGGGTGACATGTATGTACGGGGCTGTGGCAGTATTCTGGCGTCCTTTCAGCCCAAAACCTGGTGAAGCCCAGTTCTCTAGATTTATAATCAGGCACCCTCCAAAATTAGGCGCGTTATCTGGCGCCCGCGGCACTTTGTAATGTACCTAAGATCGAGGGGCGTTCTGGGGGCGTATCGCACTACAACTGTATGATTTTCCATATTTATGACGGGAGGACGGCAAAACTGAGCGCATTGCTGCTGGAACAGTCAGACCAAGTTACAAGTGGTTTACCTGAGCCTGAATTGTCGCCTAGTAGCTAGAAAGCGCTAAACCTATGACCCGCAGTAGAACAGGTTTGTAGATTCAGGTGCAATCTACACTACTAATGCGCGCAAAAAAATTGTCGTCTGGTCGCCAAAATACATACATGTCGCCCAATGTGTCCACATGATATGATGAGTTAATTCTCATACATCCGCTTGCTTTCATGACACACAACAGATTTTACCTGCACAAATCCAAAGCATTTAGGCCTCGTTCACACGGCTTATTCTGCCGCGTATTAGCGATGTACTGCACGCCGGATTTGCGCTTCAGTACGGCGCCAATCCGCGGCAGCAATTACGGTAATCCACTGCTCTCATAGAGAACAGTGGAATCCGTCGCTCCTCCCCGCTCGGCGAATCCGCCGCGGGGGGAGAAAGTGACATGCACATTATTTATGGCGCGTACGCGCCGTAAACAATGCATTGTCTATGGGGCCGGGAGCGGCGCCCCCGCCGCGCTCCGGCCCCGCCCCCGTCCCGCCCCTTATTCACGGCGGATTTGTGCGCTCAATACGGCGCACAAATCCGTCGGGAATAAGCCGTGTGAACACGGCCTTACTATGAACTGCAACTGTGGCTTGAGTCAGCAGCTTATAGAGGAGTCAGCAGCTGCACACTCTGAAGTTGCTTGATACCATATAACATGTTCCACTGCACAGTAGAAGTCAATGTATAGCCCAGGCTTGATATACCAACTCATAAAAACCTTTCTGAGGCCAGCTTGTACCTTGTTACGAACCAGTCTTAAGAGAATGGGACAGGACCACGTGTGCGCAGTACTCTCCATTAATTTCAATAGAAGTTCCGAATACTGGTTTATATACGTGAATACGGGAGAACTGAACGAGGGCAGTCGTCACCCCATTCTCTGAGTTCTGGTCATAACAAGCACAAGCTGGTATTAGAGAAAAGGGAGATGGCCGCACTTGTGCAGTTCTCCCCATGCATTGCTATAGGAGTTCTGCAGTGTGCTCAGGTATATATGGAATTGCCATAGACATGAATGGGGGAGAGCAGCATAAATGTGACCATTGACTCTCTATGGCGAGACGGGAAAATCCCTTTAAGGCAAGTTTCAGAACACAAGGAACTGTGAGTTTTATAAGGATCAATAACAGTAAACTAAAGGTAAAGAATAAAACATACATTAATTATAAAGAAAAATAAGGTTGATCTATGTGCAACACTGTATCCACTGTTCACTAATTAGGATTACTGTCAATGGTTGTAATCATTTCCAGTATAACAGAGAAAAGCTTAAGCCTGTCACATGTGCACTTTCCTTTTTTATAATGTATTGGGTCAACACACAAATGAGATCATTTTGAAGCTTTGTCTCAAAGCAGATATAGACTTAGCATAGATAAAAATCCTGCAAAACTGAATTATTCATATCATCCTGGCACCACCGAGAGTTATTCCCGGCATTGACTGTTTATTACCAATACAACATCAGCTTCATAGTCACTAAACAAGGTGAAAAGAAACAGACAGAAAGCTTTTCAGGCGGATGCACACTGTATCCTTACTTATATGTTTAATTACAGCATTTATTCATACAGGTGCACTTAGCCTATATGCAATTTTTATCTACTATAATCTGGCCATCGCTCCATTATAATCTATTAGGCCTAGATCACATCAATGTTGGAGGTTCTGTTCACAGCACAGATGCCATAAAAAATTACAGAAAAAAATACTGCAGCATGCTGCGCTAATTTTTCCATTATATTAGCAGATACCATGCCAAAATTCAATGAAGTCCATTACTATTCAATAGGGTCCGCTGGGCGCCATTTGTGTTCTGCAACAGAGGCTCGAAATGGAACCTCTTATACAGATACAAACCTGGCTATAGAAGTGTAAGTGCTAGTTCACACTTGTTGCAGTTTCTTGATGCATTTTTTCATAGCCATACACAGGAGTGGAGCTTAAAGAAAGAAGTATTTGCATCTAGTCTATTGTCTCTCTGTTGTGTTCTCCTTCAAGTTGTATTGATGGTTTACATTTACCATGTCATAATTAAGGGTGCTTTCACACAGTGCAGTTTTGGTGCGTTTTTGATGCGTTATTTTGTGCAACAATGTATAGCATTAATTGTTGTGCCTTCCTGCACAAAAACGCATCCAAAAAAACGCATAAAAAGCGGCCCAAAACCGCACCCTGTGAAAGCACCCTAAGGGAGTTGTATTTTGTATACAGTATTTATGGTTTCTTTTCTGACCTCCTTGTGTACAATATGTATCTTGTGCTTTACATATTCTGTTGCATATCTTTGAAGGAATTGTCTTCATGCTTGTTTGTTTAATTATTTTATTACAATATGATTTAATACAAATACAGTAAGCAAATAAAGAGAGAAATGTAACTGAAAGCTTTCTATTCCGATTATTTTTTAGTTTTGACGGAAAAAAAATAGTCATTGCAATGTTAATCAAAATCTCATTTTAAGCCAAAGAGTCAGTCACAGGAGCACAGATGTCTGACCCTATCCCCACTGGTCTTCGTCTGTGCGGGTGCACTGAGACTAAAGGCTGACACTCTACAAACCGGTTTAATTTGGATGCGCCAACTAGAAAAGGTTTGATGTTTGTTTCTCCAAGTCTGAAATGGTATCAGTGGTCACGGTGGGAGCAGGTGCTGCTCAGAGGCCCATGCTCAAAGAAAACTTGTCATGTTCATAATACATAATCTGTTCTGCAGGCAGCATGCTATAGAGAACGAGGAGCTGAGCGGATTGAAATGGGGAAAGATTCAGCAGAATTTATAATTTATTGATCTACACCTCTGCTAATTCTGAGTTTAGGAGTCCAGTGGGTGGTCTCACTTGATTGACAGCCTTCGCTGTCTGTGTTTACATGCAAAGACAGCTGTCAGTCACTGATTAGGCCAGCCCATTGGACTCCTAAAACCTTTATTAGCAGAGGTTTAGATCAATAAATTATAATCTATGCTGAATCTTTTTGGTATGTACACACAACGTCTTTGCGGGGCATACTTCAGCATGTAAATGTACTGCAATGCGCCCAAAGTGAGCCCCGCAAATACGGTAAAATCAGAGCACTCATTGAGAACTATGATAACCCGGGATATTCCCCGCCGCACAGTAAAAGGAAGTGACATGTACACGGGCGAATATGCATTGGAGAAAATAAAAGTAGTAGGAGGCCAGGCTGTAGCACCGTTGAAAGTACGCCCCAAGCAGCGTGCACTCTCAACAGCAGGCTTATTGTTTGCACACAGGTATATGTCGCAATACGCCGTGTGAACTCAGCTTTTCTCACAAATCTGTTCAGCTCCTGTTTGCTGTTGGCTTACACACATATGTACATACATCAGTGTTGTGGACACAAAATATTTATACATTTCTGTAGATGTATGGATATCAACAAATACCACTCCCCTCCTCACTCCCTGGGATCAGCACACTAACTGAATTTTAGGGCCATATGTATGAAATGGTTTTGGTCTAAAGCTCACTTTTTTCCCCATAGGTTTCTATGGGGCAAAAAGTGAGTTTTAGACCAAAACCGTTTCATACAAGTGGCCCTTAATGTCTACACAGCACAGGTTTTTGGTCAGATTTAGAATCTACCAAAAATCTGACTATACCCTGTGCCCCAATAGACAGCAATAAAAAATCTGTGCTGTCATCTACACAGCACAGATTTTTTCCGATCGGTTTTGAAATCCGCGGACTTTAAACCATGTCAGATCATCCGCCCGGATTGCTGTCAGATTCCCGTACATTCAATGTATGGGGCCGATGACAAATCCGAAAATTAACCGTGATTTTTAGCGCAAACCTGCACCAAAAACCGCAGTCCAGTGTTGTTAACATGCTGTCGGATTTTGGACAGTATTTTAACATATGCTGTGTAGATACAGCCTAATGCAGACTGTAAAGGTTAGAGCATAATGTTCCCCATTAAATTAAGTAATACCAAGAGATATGATAAATTAGAAGTCTCAAGCAAAGAAAAAAAAAAATAAAAATTGTGCAATGCTACCATAATAGTATTATCACTGGACAAGTTTGCAAGTTTAAGATTGTACTTTTGATGTACATTGTGAGTTCTTTTCATTGAATACACTGGTAAATGCAGAGGTCTATTCGTTAGTCTGTTAAGCAAATGAAAATGACACACAGCTGCCATAAGTCATTTCATGGTCCCTTACAGCTGAGGCATTTGCTCAGGGCCCCCGACAGGAGTACTGCTATTACTGCGCTGAAGGTGGCCCCGGTGACACACATCCCCACCTTTGCTTGTAGCATGCTCTAAGAATCAACAACCCCTTTTTGGTGCAATAATTGTAACAATTTCACACTTGGTTATGTTATTTTCCTACTTTGGTCTCTTACTGCAACATATGGTAAGACCTGGCATAGGCTCGGCACAAGGCTGTGTTCAGCTACAGTCATTATATGCTTGCATTTACAGAAAGTTTATATAACAAGTGATAGGCAGGGCTGTCTACATTATAGGAACATGTCAAGGACAGAATAATTTAGGTAGAGAGGCAAATTGGACTATGTTACAGTTAGAATGTATATGTTTTTATATTACTTTTCCTAAGGGTGCGTCCACCTGGCAGTGACATGTTGGATTCTATCTTAAGAATCTGGATGGTATTTTGTCGTCTTTTGCATGGTTTTGGGGGACGGTTCTGTCTGCGGTTTGTGGATTCACCCTTTCCCCCTCAACCATTGAAATGCACATTTTCCACCCGAAAACCAGGTAGGAGATTGTGCATGTTAAAAAAAATTCGGTACACCGGGGGTGCAAAAACTCGTCTGGCAGGAAATACGTTCAGTGTGGACTGCTGAATGGATTTTCTATTAAAGTCTATGGGGATGGTTGCTGGTCAGTTTTCAGAGGGTTTTCAAATCCGCAAGCCCGACCAAAAACCTTGCCTTGTGGACGGACCCTAACTAAACATAAAAGATAATGTAGGGTATCATTTATGAATTAAGGGGGTGGCACAGTGTTCAGAGCACCACCAAAATAAAAGTAGACCTGAATACAGGTAGAAAAGATAAGTGTCCTACCTGAAGTTCACACCACGCCACTTCCACTGTGGTTTCTGTATCCAGACCCTTGTAAACTGTTTTGAAAGACCCTCTTCCAATCTCAATGTTAAATTTCAAGTATCTCCCATCTGGTGAGGTGGCCACAGCTTTTGTCTCATTCTCATCAATCTCATCTTGCACCCTCTTGTTTTCTGTCGCTACCGATTTGGGAGAAGGAACTGAAGGTCGTTCAGTTCTGTTGGCTTCATCCTCAGACTCCGAGCTGATGTCTGCAATGCTGGCCAAAGTGGCTGAAGGTGGCAGAACATCTGGCTGGTTGATTTGTAATGGCAGATTGGTTGGACTGGTAGAGACCTCACTAATAGAATCCACTTTTTCTTCCAAAGTTGATGGTTCCTCTGGGGACCATGAGGAGAACGAAGTTCCTGGCGGGTCATAACCCAAGAGTTCCAACTGAGCAGAGCTTCTCCTATTAAATTGGTAAGAGTTTCTTCTAGGCTCCTTTCCGGAGAGTCTTCTTCTCCTCAAGGCTGCAAGAGCGGTCAGTTCGTCAGGATCTTCAGGCAGAACCGAGGCAAAGGAGATGCCACATCCTGCTAAATCCACTTCTGTCTGAGACATGGCTTGAGTTGAAGGTACCCCAAACGCAAACATAGCCTCTGTGTCCACCTAGGAGCGAATGTGGTTTACCAAGGATACGATTTAGCAGCCATTCCTTGACACCTAGAACCTGTTAAACCTAACTACCTGTAGATGACTGAATTGCACTTAGCACATGGCTCTGGAGGTTCTGTTATGGCACATAGTCACTGAGAAGGTCACCATCCAAATGGTGCAAAATGCTGTGCCAAGCAAGACTTGCAAAACTGCTCAATCAGCAGCCTATCTCCATCTTCTTGTCCCAGCAATACACGACAGATCAGCAGTCCTGAGGTTCCTGCAGATGCAACAAGGTGTCCCTTGCAAAGTGTGAGCAGGATGGAGGTGGAGTGCTGCACCTGGGTCTCCAATTCCTCTAGTCACTGCTGGTGACAGCTTCTGCCGGTGGAAAGGGAATGTGATCTTATTTTCATGTGACTGCAGTGTGTGTATACAGTGTAGATAGAGCCAGCCTTCTCCCACAGAAGGAACACCTCCTTCTCCAGACTTGCTCCTCCTTTGCTCTGCAACAGCTACACCTTGTCTAGCAAGGAACCATGGTGTGCAAGCGCTGCTTCTTCCCACAGCCTCTTCCCCCAGACTCTCTGAAGCCCCTCAGCATAAGCTGTCCCCACAATGCAGCACAGGGTCTTGCTCAGTGATCCATGCAGGAGATGCCTGGTGAGAGCTCCCTGCTAATCAGAGAGGTCACTTGTGACCTACAGATGTACAAGTCACAGGCAGGCACTTGATCAGGATTCATTCATTGCAGTCTATGTCCAAGGACTGTCAGAAAATGTCAGGGTGAATTCACACAGGACGGGAGGATTTTACTTGCAAATTTGTGCAGGTAATATCCGCAGCAAATGACAGTAGCGGACAAGGTGATGAGGTTTCTCAGATCTTATTCACACAGACAATAGAGCACACAGAATGTTAAAGGACACCTGTCACAGTGATCATGCTATCTGATCTGTGGGCAGCATGTTATGGAGCAGTGTGGTACAATGGCTTTAAGATACAATATTTTCATCATGCAGTGGTCTTTCCCGGGACATTGTATGTTCATTGTGGTTTCAATTTACAACGTCCCAGACACTGATCCGCCAATTATCATGGACATTTTACATGTAAAAGCCCAGTATTAGTGAGGTGCATTCAGTGATTGGTGGTCTAGTCGCACCTCTCTACAGTACAGTGCGGTACTACATGTCCTGTACTGCTCTTACATGTATTAGTGAGGTGCATGCAGCGATTAGTGGTCTAGCGGCACCTCTCTACAGCACAGTGCGGTACTACATGTCCTGTACTGCTGTTACATGTATTAGTGAGGTGCATGCAGTGATTGGTGGTCTAGTCGCACCTCTCTACAGCACAGTGCGGTACTACATGTCCTGTACTGCTCTTACATGTATTAGTGAGGTGCATGCAGCGTATAGTAGCGCCTCTCTACAGCACAGTGCGGTACTACCTGTCCTGTACTGCTCTTACATGTATGAGGTGCATTTAGTGATTGGCAGCCTAGCAATGTCTCTCTACAGTACAATGCGGTGCTACATGTCCTGTGCTGCTCTTACATGTATTAGTGAGGTGCATGCAGTTATTAGCGGTCTAGTAACGTCTCTCTACAGTACAGTGCGGTACTACATGTCCTGTACTGCTCTTACATGTATTAGTGAGGTGCAGGCAGTGATTGGTGGTCTAGCGCCTCTCTACAGTACAGTGCGGTACTACATGTCCTGTACTGCTCTTACGTGTATTAGTGAGGTGCATGCAGTTATTGGTGGTCCATAGCGGCTCTCTACAGTACAGTGCGGTACTACATGTCCTGTACTGCTCTTACATGTATTAGTACAGTGCATGCAGTGATTGGCTGTCTAGTAGCGCCTCTCTACAGTACAGTGCAGTACTACATGTCCTGTACTGCTCTTACATGTATTAGTGCAGTACATGCAATGATTGGCGGTCTATTAGCGCCTCTCTACAGTACAGTGAGCTACTACAAGTTCTGTACTGCTCTTACATGTAATAGTGCAGCGCATGCAGTTATTGGATGTCTATAAGCGCATCTCTACAGTACAGTGTGTTACTACATGTCCTGTATTGCTCTTTACATGTGCCAGGATGAGCAGTTCGTTTGGGCAACAGGTGAGGGCCCCTTTTTTCTTTATCTCTGGTACATGGTATGTAAAGTCCATGACCCAGAAGCTCGTGTCCTCATCACAGAAAGTGATTTCCGGCTTCCAGCAGCTCTCTCTGATGTTATATGGAAGGACGCGATTTATCTGGATTGGTATCTGCTTCATTTTCTTTATCCTGTATTTTGCATTATGGGTCACCTGGGTCATATTTTAAGGCCTTGGAACCAATTACCAGTTTTCCATAGAGTTATGGTCTCAACATACAATGGTCTCAACATACAATGGTCATCCCCGAAGCAATTAATATTGTATGTTGAGAGGCCACTGCATATATTTTTGTTTGGAAAGATTCAGCAGAACTTTTTAAATTTTACTTACTGCTTATTTTTGGTTAAGGAGCTCACTATGTGGTCTTATCAGTGACCGACTGGTATCTCGTATGCACATATATATATATAAGGAATGCTGTCACCACCACCCACTGGACTCCTTAACCCAGAATAAGCAGTGTCAAGTGAATATGTTCAATTGAATCATTCCCCATAGAACAATATATCAATCTGCTCAACTCCTGCTACTCTACTACATGCTGCCCGCAGATCAGATAGTATGTTCAATGTTCCCTTGAACTACACTGCAGATTTTTACTGCAGATTTTACCCCTTTCAATATTACGGGGCAAAATCCACAGTGATTCTAAAGCAAAATGTGCATAATACACATGTAGATTTTGTTACAAATTCTAGGTGAATTTTCATTGAGTTATGGAGTCCAAACTTTCTGACACGTGCACTTATCTGAAAAACAGTATTCTCACCATAGACAATGATGACATATCAATAGCATATGCCATCAGTGTCTGATAGGTGCAGCATGCTTGGCTGCGTTCCAAACTCTCATAGACTTTAACAGGAGAGTTACAACCACCTCTTTGTTCAAAAATGTGAGGTTTTGGGGCTCCCTCTTGAGACAGATGAGGGTTCCAGTGGTGGGATGGTCCCTATCACACATTAATGGAATTTCCTATCGATGCCATCAATGTCTATGGTGAGACTAGGTTACATTTACACTAAGTGAATCAGCTGTGTATCTTGGTGCGGATTTTGTTTGCGGACTCGTTTTTAGATGTATTGCATATTGTTCTATGGTGAGAAGGCAAAATCTGCAAATAAACGCTTGCTGTGGATTTTACCTTCTCTCATTAAAGTCACAGTAAGATCTGCAATAAATTTACAACTAATCCCCAACAAATCCACACCAAAATTTGCACCAGATCCACCCAGTGTGAACATACCTTAGGTATTTCTCCAGCAGTGAACTAGGTGAAACTTCAGGCAGATTAATAGCTTTACCCTTTACTGGGTACAGAGATTTTGGTTGCTGCTCTAGCACTGTATCTTAATACTACAGCTCCGTCTGTCCACACGACAAGGATTTCAAGTCGGAATCCACGCAGATTCCAACTTAAAATACGCGTCTAAAAGTTGGATCATCCCTATTGACCGCAATAGAACATATGCCTCAGTTCATACAACATGTATTTTCAGCAGTTGGTTTTTAAGAGTAAAAAAAACTTAGTACAAAAACACAAATGATGGTATAGATCTTAGGAAAGCTGATAAAATATAACTTTTAATGATATATTTATAAACAAAGGGGTAAACACTACACTAACCTAACAAGAGAAATACCCTATCACCCCTGACTACCTATAACAAATGGGACAATCGTCCTAACAAGGACGGTCCCAAACAGGAACCTACCTAAACTGTACCCTAACACTAGCTAGAAAAGGATGCAATAGTCCAAATAACAAAATGAAAAACTAGTGAAAAAAGATCAATATGTACACTAAACATCCCAGACAATGTGTTCAATATCAAATAAAACACACCACTTCCAACGCGTTTCCCCCCAAAAAGTAAATGGGGTTCATCAGGGAAAATACAGGGTGGTGTACAGATGATAGGTAAATATACAAATTATATCCAAAGAATTACAACCTCCATAATAAGAACCATAATACTGAGGTTGCAGTTAAGGTCCAGAGTGGTCCAAAAAAGGATCCTAATAAGCAAAGACATACAACCTGGAGTCCTACATAGGGAAAAAACGGATCCCCAGGAGAAACTGCACGGTAGTCAGCGATAGAACATGTTCATTCTTCCGTCGTATTCCACGTTGAAAATTTACTATTGAGGTCATTGGGGATGGCTAAAAACCTCTGCGTCCAAAACCGCATAGAGATGAATGGCACTCGTTTTCTGACTGTAAATCCACCGGGAAAAAACACCAAAATTCCCATGAATACTTGGAAGATGCGGTTATCAACATTAGAATCCGAAAATCTGACAAGTACATTTTATTTATTGTCTGGGTGTACTCTAAGGGTATGTTCACACGATGTAATTTCGGCGCACATTTCGTGTCGTTTTTGCGCTCTAATACGAGTGAGATGCATGCCAAAATTATGGTAATCCATAGTTCTCATAGAAAACTATGAATTACGCCTCCTCTCCCTGCGCTTACAATAAAATCGTACAGTCGGAGATAAGTGACATGTCAATTACTTGCGGCGAAAAACGCGCAGTGAGTAATGACTGTCAATGGGGCGGGCTGCCCCCTATCCCCTCCCCGCGCCACGGGAGTACGCGCGTATCAGCGCGACTCCCGAACACCCGGTGTAATTGTGAGGCGTAATGTACGCCCCGCAATTACGCCGTGTGAACATAGCCTAAGACACAATTGCTTATTGGTGCCCAGAACACATCCCGTGACCCTGCTTAGGGGCATAAACATATCATTAAATCTCACTTTATCATCAATTTATTGTCAGTTTTGCTAATAACGTCACACAACACTAGTAGAATATAGTGCAACACTAGTTCTCTTGTGTTATGTGACCCAAACATATCCAGATGTAAAGAATGACTGATAAATCACTTTTATAAATACATGACATGTCTAAGTAACCATAAGAAAGTGAGATGTGGTCATTTTGTCGACAGGTTTTTCTGAGCATAGTGGGCCACATGTATGAAAACTGTCTTGGTCTAAAATTCACTTTGTTGCCCATAGCAACCAATCAGAGCGATTCTTTCATTCTTCCAGAGCACTATATCAAATGAAAGAATCGCTCTGATTGGTTGCTATGGGCAACATAGTGAATTTCAAACCAAGACAGTTTTCATACATGTGACCCAGTGTTATTTAATTAGGACATCACTGAAGGTAATGGACCAGAGCCATGTGCGTGAACTGTGTAAGAAACAACATGTCAGGCATAAATAAGTCATTACACAGAGTACAGCGCATTGCATTGTGCACCCATAGGGCGACATGCATATACGGGGCTGCGCCAGTATTCTGGTGTCCTTTCAGCCCAAAAATTGGTTTTCTAGATGTATGAACAGGCGCACCCCAAAATTAGTCACATTATGCGGCGCCCATGGCACATTGTAATGCACCCAAGATTCTGGAGGCGTCGCACCACAACCGTATGATTGTACACATTTATGACTGTAAGGGCCAGTTCACACGGCTTATTCAAGCCGTAATTGCGGGACGGATTCCGCCTGCAATTCCGGCTTGAATAAGGGGCGGGGCCGCTGCCCGCCGGCCCCATAGACATACATTATCCACGGCGCGTATTCCGCGGGATAATGTGCATGACACTTTCTCCCCGCTCGGGAACTGTGGATTACCATAATGGCTGGGACGGATTGCAGCCGTATTGCAGCGCAGTACGGCACGCAATACGGCTGCAATCCGTGCCCAAAATAAGCCGTGTGAACGGCCCTTAAGACGGCAAAACTAGGCGCAATACTGCTGGACCAAGTAAAAGGGGTTTACCTGAGCCTGAGTTGTCGTAGTGGAACTAGAATTTGCCAAATCTATGACCTGCAGTAGAACAGGTTCATACTTTCTGGCGCATTCTACACTGCTTTAAAGCCTCTTTGTGCCTAGATCATACATGTCGCCCATAATGTTTCTAATGTTGCTCTTTGTAGATTACAGGCAGGGTCCTCTCTCCCTCAGAATCAGTTTGTTGCTTATTTAGCCATGGTTGTTGTACCCGCCATTGTACTACACAGAGGATCGCGCTTTTATCTGGCAATGAAACAGTTTATATTCGGGGAACAGAGAAAATATTACCAAAAGTGGCTACATTTGTCCTTATATCACCTATGGACCCTTTGGGATACTTCTTTCAGGCATTCAAACGGATACCTGCAATGCAGGTCCCAAATGAAATCAAAGCATAGTGTGAACCCAGCCTAAATTGTTTAGTGATGTGGAAGAGGATCGGGGGGATTCAGAAAGATATAAAAACCCATAATATGGAACAATGCTCTGTAGAGGATTTAACATTGGCCTTCTACATTAAATATTTGCAACAGACTAGTGGGATCTGCTGACAACTTGTGTTTGTTGGGTTTGTGCAACTGTCCAATTACTGCAGATCTGGAGAGAAACAAGGACTAGGCATGCTAGATTTTAGGCGTCATTACTTTAAGGCCATGTCCCCACGGCACGGGTTTTCGGCCGGTTGTTCAGCCGGGGTTTTCGGGGTTTTTTAGACCCCCTGAAAACCCCGGCCGAAAATGAGCACAATTTGGGTCTATGAAAAACCTGTGCAGCAGTCCCCATGCACAGGTTTTGCCGTCGGATGGCTTTGCCACCGGCGGTCCCCTCAGAAAACATTGTTGAAGACAATCTTTTCCCCGTCCCGGTTTTCCCCCCGGAAGTGTGCTTCTCAATGTGAAGGGGGGGGGGCTGTCCTCCGTCATGCGGAAGAAAGCCGTCCCCCCCCCGCGGCCGTGGGGACGGGCGCAAAACAGGACAAATACCGGCCGACGACCTGGCCGGTATTTGTCCTGGGCAGTGTAAACGCGCCCTAAAGAAGACCTGTCCGCTCTCCTGTGATGTCAATTTTAGTAAATACTTGTAATTTGTATAAAATACCAATTATTGGGCACTTTGTCTTCAAACTCTCTGTTGCTCTGTAGCTCTTCCTAGAAATTTTTTAAAAAGTTGACAACTGGGTGTTACCACTTGGGGGTGGGTCCTTGCACATCTGTATGTAGATATATCGCTCAACTTCAGGCAGATCCACTAATTGAGGCTGGGCTTACACACTGTGTTACTGCATATGTTTTTGTTGTGTTTCTGAACTGCATCACAAACACATGCTGGTGGTTTTGTAATTAACTCTAATCTGGAGCACAGGTGATATTTTGGTTAATTGAAAAATATGTTTTTTTTTCTTTGTTGCCTGCATTTATTAATGTGGTTGAAAAACATACCAAAACGCAATGTGTGAACCAAGCCTTGGAGTGCTTTCACACGGTGCAGATTTTCTGTTGCAGTACAGCACAGCTGTCAAACTGTTTATACAATGCAGAAGGGTATACTGGTAAATGCGCCCATTAGTAATCAAGCACCCTAGGGAGCCTCAATGTTACAGTGTAAAATAAAAAGTTTTAAAGTAAAAATAAAGAAAAAATATTAAAAGTTCAAATCACCCCCCATTTGTCGTTTTGGAAAGAAAAAAAAAAAGTTACATATAATTGGAATTGCCGTGTCTGTAAAAATCCAATTTATTAAAATATAACATCTGTATCCCATATACTGGGCACTATACAAGAAAAATAAATTCCAAATCCTCAAATTGCGTTTTTCTGGTCATTTCACATTCAAAAATTGTAATAAAAATAAATCATAAAC